>BMAW01067850.1:0-45974 GCA_019974015.1 Nephila pilipes | reverse complement strand
TGGTGTACTTCGTGGGACTATTACATTTCTTGTTAAAGAAAAGACCTGCATGCCTTCATATCACAAACCCACGAGCAATCAACGTCTTGCGATGCCGAAGAACTCGCAATGCCGAAACAAAATAACTTAAGTATTTTATTCTTATGTTAACCCATTTGTGATTATAAATTTAACTGTTTATCAAGATTGCAATGAGATACAACACTAGAGCCAATGATAATTTTGAAGACCTCAGTCAAGTTTCTGAGCTAGTACCTTCCTCTCTAATTTTCCCCATCCGCCATTGGGAGAACACATGAGACCTCGACCAGAATTAACATGCATAAGTCCATTACATGGTGATGTCACTAATGGCAACAATCAAAACCTACATCTCGACGAAAACAATGCAAATGCGAGTTCACGTACCATGATTACAAACGCCTGAAATAGATTGTCAATAAGCCCATTGCAGAAAATGTCTCAGCAACGGTGTATTGAAAACTTTTTTATACAAAATCACACGTGCAAAAACCCAACAGTGAAATAAATACTCATTAAGAATACAAAGATCTTTTCCTCCCTGAATGAATTTCCCATTTCATACAATATAAAAATTCTATTATACAAATATTACAAGTGCTTTGAATTGCTAAAAGTATTTATTTTAGTTCTAATAATCTATGTTGAAAGTCAAAATTTTACACTCGATTTTTTATTATTGGTCCAAATGACTGCTAATGGTCGATCTAGGAAGTTAAAAATTACAGTAGTAGTATTGAAGCAGAAAGAAGTAATTTCAGAAAATTTGCAATAGTATTAAATCAATACAATTTCACTAAAAACATTTAGTTTTTGTGTTGGTTTTCATAAACGTCATATAAGCTACACGGGGGCTACTGGCAAAATGAGCTCGTAATTTTGAACCTCGGTAAAGTGACGAGGACGATACCTGGGTTGGCTTTTTTGATCTCCTTTCCACCAGACGCGAGGTGAGGACTTGGGTTCACGACTTAGTTCAAAGGTATCGGCCCCGTACAGGGTGGGCATAAACCGGCCAAGGGATCAAAAGCGACTGGTATATATATATATATATATACTGATACTGATACTGATACTGATACTTAAATGCTGTCGCGATACTGATATTGTCTGTCTGTCTGTCTATCTGTCTGTCTGTCTATCTGTCTACATCTGTCTGTCTATCTATCGCTCTGTCTGTCTGTCTGTCTGTCTGTCTGTCTGTCTATCTGTCTGTCTGTCTATCTATCTGATCACAATCTGATCTAGTCTGATACAATCTGATCTTCAAATCTAGTCTGATCTGAAATACAATCTGATCTGTCTGTCTGTCATCTTATCTATCTGTCTGTCTGTCTGTCATCTGTCTGTCTGTCTGTGTCTGTCAATGCCGTAAATACCCGTACGTATGCGTCGTAAATGCGTAAATAAAATAAATGCATGCAGTAAATGCGTAACGTACGTGCGATGCTGATGCAGTGCGATGCGATGCGGTGATGCTGATGCAGAGTGCGATGCAGTGCAGTGCGTGCGTGCGTAAATGCGTGCGTAAGTAAATGCGTGCATGCGTGCGTAAACATCGCATGCGTGCGTGCGTAAATGCGTGCGTGCGTGCGTACGTGCATGCTGCGTAAATGCAGTGCGGTACCGGAAATGCGGTCACTGCGATGCGATGCGATGCGATGCAGTGCAGGCTGATGCGATGCGTGCAGTGATGCTGATGCAGTCGCAGTGCAGTACGATGCGGTGCGTGCGTGCGTGCGCGTGCGTGCATGCGTAAATGCGTGCGTGATGCGTGCTGTGCGTGCGTGCGTGCGTACGTGCGTGCGTACGTAAATGCGTGATGCGTGCAGTACGGTCTGATACGGTGTTCACCGTCTGATCGCAGTCACGGTCACCGGTACTGGTGGCGTACGTCTGGTCTGATTCGCGGTCGCGATGCGCGTGCGTGCGTGCACGTATCATCTATCTATCTATCTATCTATCTATCACATCTATCTATCTATCCTCTGTCATCTATCTGTCTATCCTCGATCGATCAGGTCGATCATCGATCGATCGACGGAATAGATAGGCCTAGGCTGGAAACCAAAAGTTCAACTTTAACTTCTGATATTTTTGTTCATTTTTTCGTTTAAGAGATATAACCTTAAGGCTGGAGCTCTGTCGTTTTAGCAGAAGGCAGAAAAACTCGAACATTATCTTGTTGTTATATCAAATCTGCAGCGCAGTGTCAGCTTGCACGGTCGAAACGAAAAAGGGGCAAAATTTTCCTTGCGTTTCTTTATGGAAGGAATTTTACACCTTAGATCACAAGGTAAAAGTATAGGGATTCTAAGGTGCTTTAGCAGCGAATGGCTTTATTAGGGATTTGCCCACGGGTCTGATTCATGGGAACAGCTGACATTACAGGTTTTAAGAGTACTTGATTACATAAATTAAAGTTAAGAAGGAATTATATCTGAAAATAAGAATAGTTTACTTTTAAGTGAAAGAATGAAAAAAATTAGGAAATTAAATTATTATTCAGTGAAACTATTACAAATTGAAGTTGACTCATTAGACACACACAGAGACACAAGCGCGCGCGCGTGCATTTATATATATATATAGCGCCTTTGAAATATATACGCAAGGGCAAGAAGGAACATTATATGTCATCATGAATATAATTATCTAGTTATACGACGTTCGTGTGATTCAAGTTTTCCATTTTTAGTTCATTAATTGTGAAATGAATTATATTAAATATACTTTTGTATAATATTTTGTAGAGGCTCGCTTTCATTGTGTTGCCGAAATTTTATTTAGTTTAATGTTATTTCGGAAAACATTTTATTCATTACTATTTGCGACTTTAAGCAAAAACTTAAATTTAATTAATTTGTTAATAATGCTTGTAAATGTGTGATGCTTTCATGTACTTATATATATATATATATATATATATATATATATATATATATATATATATAAAGAGAGAGAGTCTTCAGGCATTCGTATTCAAATGAAAATTTTTAACAAAACAGCGTTAAAAGGTACAATACACTTATTTGATTTTTCACTTGCAAAACTTATTAATTCTTAATACAAGAGAAAAATATTTTCACTTTATTACTTAGTTCCTTGTACGAATTTATATTTGACTGACCACCAACAAATTACAAATAGATTAGCCTTGTAACAGAAAAAAAAAAGTTTCGCTCCTGATTCACATTATTGCTGCTGATTAATAATTTTAATACAAAAAAAATCCGCCTTATCTGTCGTTGTTCCCAAGATTACATAGTAGATGATCATACATGGTGAATCTAAACGAATTGATTTTTACGGAAAGTTGTTTTATCCATATGATTACGGTTGAGCATATTAAGGTCGATAACCTGAGCATGTAAATGCTAAAATGAGAGCCTGAACAAGTTTTTATATTGATCCAACATCTACTGAATCAGAAGAAGTATGATAAATTATTCTAGAATATTTTTAACTGTGTGTGTTCACATACACATTTCGCATTTTGATTTTCAAAAAGTCCTTTTTTTCATGAATTTGTCAAACTCGTATTATTTTATATGGAATAATTAAGGAAGAAAATTTTATTTTGATTTACATTGATGCAAAAATGCATGTAATTTCAATTTGATTGCTTAGTGAAATGTTTAAAATAATGATAGAAATTCAATTTAAAAATTTTGCGATACTGTTAACATATTAGTAATTTAAAGTAAATCTTACAGTAAGAAATTTGACCGTAATATTTCTTATCATTATGAATCTATATAATTAAAGGTGGAATATAAAAATAAATCAAACATATTCATTTTTTTAAAAAAATAATGACAGAAATAGTAATTTATTTTAATGGTTCGCAGTATTTATTTCTCAAAATTCAGGAAAAACAATGTATCATTTTACACACTGCTTAAAAATCAAAAATAATTATACTAATAAAAGGTAGTATTGAGAAGGACGAATACTTATTAGAAATTGTCTAAATTTTCTTAAAATTAGATGTAAATTTTAAATCAAAATGATTTAGCAATATAATACACAAAAAATAAACCCATAATTACTTGACAGCTAGACATTTTTATGTATGCTTTATTCTCAATTCAGATTTTTAACACAATAACGGAACTTTCTTTTAGTGTTTGTGTATAACGATGTATATTCATAGAAAAACTAATTGCTCAAAGAGGTATAGAGTCCTTATCCTTATTCTTAAGTAAAAAAATTAGCAGCATTTGTCATAGTGAAAATAGTGTAAGAAGTCTCATATTTCGTCATATTATTTATTTACTGATAAAGGAATTCAAGAAATATATAAATATCTGTTCGATATTTTTTCTTGACTTAGATTTTAAAATCAACTAGAAGGAAAATCAAACTTTATCTTAACCTCCCTTTGAATTCAATCATAGAATTTATTTCGATGAAATTATTATGAATTCTGCTTATACTTCACTTTTCTTGAAATTTTACTGTTTAAAATCCTTAAACAGTCATAGAGGTTGTGATAACAAAACTGTTACAGTTGTTAACTTAAAGGAAAGTATTGTTGAAATCGATTTGAAGATATAGACTTGGTTCTATGTTAGAGTCATAATGTTGAATTGTTTCGAATTTTGTACGTTAAGCGAAATCAAACCCCGAAACCCTTACTCAAGGCTGTGTGGAAGTTATTAAAGTGAGCCTTCTGTTTACATGATGTTAGCATCAATTACCCCCATTGCTCAAAAATACGAACTTAAACATTTCTAATATTCATGTTATAGCTTCTAATTCGTGAACCAAATAAAACCAAAACTTAAGTATAATTAGCAAACAAAATGAGATATATTTGAGTTATAATAATTTTAATTATAGTTGTGTTAATATAATGTAAATGGATTTAAAAAAATTTTTTAATGTAAAATACATCAAATAAATAATAGTAATAAAAACGGTGTTTAGAATACTTCAGGTGTTCCAAATAACTGAAACATATATAACTCGTATGCAGAGAAATAAATTTGAAAACCTTTTAGAGTATGTAGCAAAATTTAAGAGACTCATTATGGAAATTTGTTTCAAATAGTTTAAAAGCTTAGAAATTAAAAATTGTTGTCTTATTTCACAACCACTTGTCAAATCCTATTAAGGTCATTGGCAAAAAATATTACAGGAACTAACATCAAGTCTAGATCCCCATTTATTTTTTCAGTGTCTTAAATACTTCAAAAAATAAAAGAAAAAAGAAAATTACCAATACATTACAAAATAAAAAATAAGAATACATTTTAAGCTTTTAATATCGTTTTCTTGTCGGATGCGAACGTTCTTTTTCTTCACGCAGTCTAATTGAAGGCTAGACCAAGTCCACGAGACTAGAGTTCCTTGCGAAACAATAAACTAGAAAGGTTTTAAATAAATCTCTACTCAGTCAAGTCATAAACGATTTAAAAGTCTTGCAGATTATTCGAGTGTAGGTTAAACACGCAAGGAAAACTTCTATAAAACTTAACAAGTATATTTGAAACAACATAGAAAATTAGAAAAGAAAACATTTTTAGGCTATTCTGCCATCCATAACTGATGCTTTGGCATCTCGCCAGCCACTAAGGTCTTCAAACACACAACAAACGTCCTTTGTGAGCTCATCGTATTCAAGCGGCGCCCTCTGGACGAATGATGTCAAAATGGTATGGAAAATACGTAACACTCCCCTCCTGAGCTCACATGAGTTTTCTTACCATTGATAATTAAACATGTTTACATCTAAGAAACTTATTAAATTACTTGAAGACAAATACACATATATACACTGAATTACAAAGCATTAAAGTTGATTTCAGTAATTTGATACACAAACGAAAAACTAAAATTAATTTAAAATAAAAAACTATTTTAAATATATATATATATATATATATATATATATATATATACACACACACACACACACACACACACATATATATATATATATATACATGCAAAATTATCACTATTCTTAAACATTGAAAGAAAACTGACAATTTTAAATATTAATTACAATCTTGCATAATTAAAGATTGTTGTTTAAATTATAAACGAGTTGAACAGTGCATTTTGTTTCCTTCAGATGCTTTAATAAGAAGAAAACGAACACTTACGTCTTGCCCTGGATATTCTAAATCTTTCCCGTCATCCACATATTTGAAGATAATGCTCATCATTTATCAAAAGAATTTCGTTCATCTTAAATTAACCAGTTTAACTTGTCGTGGAGAAATATATGATGATCTTAAATTAAATAAATACTTTATTTTATTTCCAATTTTTACCAAAAAGAAAAAGGATTTAAAATAGTTCGCTGATATTTATATTTTTTTGCCAAAAAATTTCCATTGATATTTAGATCTTCAATTGCGTGTTTTGCTACAGATAAAGACATAATTGTTTTACGAACTAGGAAATTAGAGGGTTTAAGTGTAGCGGACTCTGAGGGATCTCTGTTTAGATACGTGATATATCTGGAATTAATCATGGTTTCAATATCAAGGAAAGCCGTTTCCAATTATTTAAAAGAGAGTGAATATCTACCATCAAAATGTTCTTTAAACTAGTTTTAAGTATTCGTATCTGCTTCTATTAGAATCTTCACTACCATAGATTCATCTCAGCTATGGCTTTCCAAACTATACCTTTCGAGGCAAACATATTTTTACGCTTGGTATTATCAATCTGCTTGTATCAATTTTTTAGTTCACAATTGGTCCTTTTAAATGCTTTAGCAATATAGAGTATAATACTGACATAATCCAACCTGCTGAAGGAAATCAGTACTCATGTTAAGAACCAATTCTAATTGAATTGCTTTCGTCACAGCAAAAATGAGGAATAAACAAATAACGCTTTGAATTAATTTTGTGTAAAATAAATTGACCCGTAAAGTCAAAATCACATAAGTAAAATAAGGGCTGTTCGTGAATTCTGTCAAGCGATATTTGAGCTACAACTTGTGTTTCAGGTTTGATCTTACGACCTTTAGGAATCCAGAATTATTTTCATAAATTGTTGGAGTAATATCAACACTTAAATGTCACATATTAGTATAAAAATCATAAATGAATTGCTCAATAATTTTATCATTCAATGGAAGGAGCCAAGGATGTTTATATCTTCCATCCTCAACGAAAATTGTGAGCGTCCCTTTAAACAACGTAGATGATAATTATCAAATTCAGGAACCAAATTAAATATTCTTGAAATTACGTGACTCTCTGATCAAGAAATTGAGTGATATGATCACATAAGACGTCCGTCATCTTACCAACGAGGCATCACTGATCTAGAGGAATGTAAACGACGTGGGTGACATTCTCCCGATGTCACCCCAAGCGAATTTTTCTTATTCTCAGAACTCAAAAACCCAATACGGTAGTAGATTTTACAACAAGAATAACATCATTTAAGAGGTGGAACAAAGGTTTTTACGAAATCTACTGAGTTCTATAATGACGAGTGTATAACTATGTAGAATATGTAACTATGGAAGGCAACTGTAGAAAAGTATAAATAATGTCAAATAAATATAAGTTTCTCTATCACCATTATTTTTAGTAATAACTGAAACTGTACTGTACCCCCTCACAGATTAAACGTTTTGTTTGCATAATCGTAATAAATCGTAAAATCTTTCCTAAATACTCTAAATTTGACACAGAGAAAAAATTTTGCTCATGATTTAGGATCTTTTTGAATTTATAGGAATTTTGACCAATTCAATTCTCATGTAATAAATAATGAAAATAGCTAGCACTTCCATATTCTGTTGGGAATATTCGATTACCATCTCTTTGAAGAATTTAATGCTCTGTTCTATAAGACTGTGAATCGCCTTTATTTGACATTGAGACACGTTCTTTTCCGTTGAGTTCATGTACAGTTAATATAATAAACAGTGAAAGGGAGATCTATTTTCCTTCACTTCCTCAAAGCAGAGAAATTCTTCCTCTTCTACTGAATATGAAATGAAATATCTCGATCAATGCCTAAAAGCTAACAATGGGAAAACTTATTTTGTAGAAATGCGTGATATTATACATTTCTTTATCATGTAAATTTCGTATGACAGATTTGTATGAATTTTAGGTCATTTAAAAGCATAAGAGATGGTACATTCCATTTTATTTCCTTTATAAGATGAAATATATTTGTTGAGTTATTTCAATAGGAGAAACTTATATATTCTTATTAAACTTTTAGAAAACTTTTGATGGAAATCACACACATACACACAAAGTAAAGGAGCTTATAGAGTAAAAATACACATATGCATAATCAATATATTTTTCGTATGGTGAAATAATATATTCCCTAAACAATTAAATATTAGTAAACTTTTGATGTAAAATTATTAATGTACTTTTCCAAAAAGATATATATATATATATATATATATATATATATATATTATATATATATATATATACTGAGGAGGGTATGGAAGATATGTATTACATCTTTTAAGTAAATAAGAAAATTTTGTAGGTTCAAATATATATTAAATACTAATTTTTAATACAAAATTTCCTCATAAAATTAGAATTACAAAACTAAGTAGTGAGTAGATCTATTTATAAAATTAATAATATGCACAAACATTGCATGGTGTGTAGAGATATATTTCTGTCTTATTTTATCCAAAACTATTATTTTTTCTTCTGATTATCGTTAGTTTTATTAAAAAAATTTTAATGGTTGTATTTGTTATGAGACTAAATTTCAGTCTCGTGGTATTATGTAAATTAATAATGCAATGGTCACTTTACCTTATGATTTTGTAAAGCTATATTATTCTAAAAAATTTACATTGAAATTGTGCGAAACTACTCAAACATAATTTGGGCAATTAGGAAATTAAAATCATAAGCTTTGAGGAATAAAGCGCCTTATTTTTCTTTAGAAATTAATAGTTTGGAGAAGTTTTTAAATTATTTATTTTTTTATTTTACAAAATGTGGCTTGCAAGCACAATTTCTAACTTTTAAGATGTACTTTGCATAAGGCTTTCTAAGCATAATATTATTTAGTTTATTTCATTGCTTTTGTTAAAGTGAAAAGAATATATTATTCAAATGGCTTTTCCTAGGAAAATGGTTAAAACATACCTTTTTCTCTGGTATTGTAGTTTTTTTGGTACATTATTAGACTAAATATTTTAGCATAAAATATATTTCAATATAAATAACATTTCAACATTCCAACATTTTGTTTCTTTACTTTGTGTCTTTTGGACGAATCCAATTTTTTTTCAAACTCGCAACACGATTCTATTGATGAAATTACATTCAGAGACAAAATTTGTTGTGCAAACAATAATCGGGAGTTTATCTTTCTTTTTACAGACAATCTGAAACAAAAGCAATCTTCTCAAAAGTTGAATGTTATTCTTTGTTCAAATATTTAGTTATTTTAAAATACGTTACAAAATATTTATTTTAACTGAAAAATATAGAAACATTTAAATATAATAGGTGTGTATATATTTATACATCTTAAACCAAGAAAAAACCCGTTTAGGTTTGGAATATGAATTTTATTAAGACGTTTATTCAGATTTTATTCCCTTACCAACATCATCCGAATACAGTAAATATATTTATCATCTCAGAACTGTTGTATTTCTGATACTATAGTGCTGAAAAGTTTATAAGGAATAATCTTTCTTTCTTTCTGATGTTGTCCTATATTATTAAGGTGAAAAAATCTTTTAATTAAAATAATTTTTAGTATAATAAAAAGTAACTCGTTTTATCACATCTTAAGAAATTGCTTTAAAATACATATAAATGCTTTGAAATCACATTTATTTTGAGTGCAAATAAAATATTTCTACAAATAATTAAAACTCATATTAGTAATGTTTGTTATCTCTGTATATAAATGCAAACCACATATTTTTTCACTTTATGTTCCATAGTTAATACTATCTTTCAGTTACGAATTTGAAGCTAAGATACTATTTATTATTTTTTCATTTATTACATTCAAAAGATGAAATTTAATTTTTGATTTTGTATGTTATTTGAATTCGAATGTATGCTTTTTTTACATGTCTGTCTGTCGGTTAAAAGTGAAAGAGAAAAAAAACTGATATTTTTTAGAACATTTCCCTGTTCTCATTAATACACAAACTTGACATACTTAGAAGTTTGGATGAAGCGTTTCAGTGTTTTAAACATTTTTCATCAATCTTTTTCGCTCCATAAATAATTGTATTCTGAGTATTTCAGATTTAATCAGACGATGCTGTACAATCATTCTGTTCAGTTCTTATTTTTCTATAAGCCATTGTATAATATTTAAGTAAATTCTTTGTCATCGATGATTAAATGAGAACTACTTCGAGATAACGACAGTGAGTTGAAATTTAATCACTTTTTTCGAGTTTGGAAACTATTGATTCTCACAACTACATTCTTAAAAATTGTATAATCAAAATTTGATGCGCAATCTTTACTTTTTGTATGTTCATAAAAATAAAATAGTTCTTAGGAATACATAGAGAATTTTATCATAAAGAATAGAGTAATTAATTTTAGAAAATACAGAAATTTCATTTTTGACATTAAAGTTAAATATAGAAGAATATGGTTGAATTTCGCGATAAGACACATAAAGTAAGGACTTCAATATTTTGAATAATTGACAAATTTTTATCCCCACTTGCATAATCTTGATACATTGAATGAAACTCTTATGACTATGAATCAAATTTTGATTAAATTAAATTTCAATGTCTTTCCGGTTGATTCCTATTTTTTCCCATACAATGACATACAATAAAAATGCAACACTCTTTCAGATGAAACAAAATGTACATAAACACGAGAAATTTGCTATGCGAAATTTTTCGTTTAGTACGAAAATGATTAAAAATTATTTTTTTTCCTTGGACACGATTTTCGTGACATTACTAAAGAACATCATTCTCACCAAAATTTAAGCTTAGCAATCAAGATTGATTTTTGAATTTATTTTGTCTATAAATTTATAAATCTTCTTAATTATTTTTCAAAAAGTCTGCTTAGTTGACTACTTTATTTTTTCGAATTATAATATACAATGAATTTTCATTCTAGTACTGGAAGAGTTTAAATAATCTAATTTTCCAAGCTTGTTAACTTTTTTGATATTAAATAAGGATAAGTTTCTTAGCATTATATAATATTGAATAAAGTTTCTAAACAAGAAGAAAATAAATAATTTACAACATAAATTCTTACTGATAACTAAACATTTAGCATATTAATATTCAATCTCTGTAGGTTACTTTGAAGTGCAAAATAAATTTACTCAAAATGTTGCCCAAAATATGAAAATATTTAGCGATATTTAAAACTGAAATAATATTCCTTTGATGTTTTAAAGTTTATTGAATATTAATAACGATAATCTGTCATTTGTTAAGCAGCTTTCTATTTTCGATAAAAATTAACTATTAAAGACAATTTTACATTAATATTCAATATTGGAGTTTGATAAAAGTAATATTGTAAACTAGCTTCAGATCATATTTTAAGATATAAGGACACTTTTAAGCTTAATATTGAATATCAAATGAAAGTTGTCAATAAAATTAGATGGTAATACATATTGTTCCAGATTTTTCCTTATACTTTTTTAATATCATAGACTCAATATACAAAGTAAATGTTCTATTTATTATCACTGAGGGCATTTATAGTTATACTTTGTAAGACAGCATAGAAAAGAAGCATATTTATACGGGAAAGTTAGTGGAATTTATGAAGAAATGTGTAAATAAGAAACAAAAGTTTAGGGTGGCTAATTAAAGCTTTCTAGTTAACAACCCTTTTTTGTATAGCAATAAAAAATTTAATGATTTTTGAAGAATTCCTTTTCCATATATTTTTGAAGAGTTATTGAGAAATAAAAGATTATTGTTAACGATAAAGCTGGAATATTGTTTTAACCATAACTTCTGATGCTAATAATGTTTTCTTAGCTATCAGAATTATATGAAAAAAAACCCATAATTTTATCTTTTGAATTTGATTATTTTCTTTAGTTTAGACCTTTAAATGTAGGTATTGAAGATATTCATATTAAAATCCATGGCATCACTACATTTTTTTTAAAAATAACAATTATGCGTTCTTTCCTTTTTGTCATGCGACATTTAAAACACAATAATATATGCAGATATTTATCTATCAAGGAATATCCCATAACTCTTTTTAACAGCTGTTAATGACAAAAACTTCCTTTTTTTATAATTTTAATTTTAAAATCGGTATAAAAATACTGGAATTAGATACATTTTCGAAAGGAGGAAATTTGTCATTTTAAGAAATAAATGTAGTTTTTCTAATTCGTGCCCATAAAACAAGTTATTTTGATTAAAATGTTTGGAGGTATTGGAACCATTGTGAATATTTTATAGCATAGTAACACATGTATGTTATTCTATCTGCTTACATTAGTTATAGACTCACTGATGTACAGAAATTATGGACGAAGTCGAAAAATTAGCATATCAGCGGAAGGAAGAGCCAGAGCGGACTGAAAGACCAGTCAGGAGATTAACTAAGATAATGTACAGTAGCACATACGCAGATATACACCTAGACGTAACATGGGAGTTTCGAAGCGGAATAAAGCACGCCTGCGGCGTAAGCTCAGCTTTTCAGGAAAAGCAATTGCACCGCGCATTATTTAAACGACTGTTGCTAGTTGCTACCTCAGTGTGAAACGTCAATCAATCAATCTGTTGGACGACATCTGAAGTATTTTACCGGAGATCGAATCAGTGGAAAGTTAAAGGAAGTTCGAAGTGTGTCTGTGAGGTCTGGGATTGTTCACAGTATCATTTTACCACATTGGAGAGAATTTGAACATACAAAAAACACTATCCGATGGTTCAGCAGTGGTCTCTTACGAGCAACCACGCGAGTGGGCGACTGGTATATTGCCTTGCTGGTCAGAAAAAATAGGCAACAGATAGCGAGAGAAATTAACAGACATACGGCATAGTTGATTAGAAAGACCGATATCATATTTTATCTTAACCAGGAGGCAACACAGTGGTGGTCTGTTTGCCCGACGACCTGTACAGTGAGTACCTTTAACATCTGCTCACCGGAAATGGTATTTTATTTTGGTGCAAGGAACACAAGAATTGGACAGATGGGGTAGAGTACTCTTGTGGCGGCTGTCTACGTCATCTTTTGACGTCGTTTTTGGCTGCGGAGCTGTAAACCAATTTGAAGAAAAGGATGGAGCGATCTTTTCTCAGCTCACTTGCTTTGCAGATTCCAGATCTGTGAAGGTCGAGTTTTAAAGTTGAAATGTTAAAGTTGTTCTTGTTAAGTTTTAAATAAATTGTTAGTTCTTGTCTTTTATAGAACGTTATGGGGAACGGAAGGTTTTGCAACATCCCCTTCTCCATAAGCTGGTGACCCGTTCAAGTAACAAGTTGATGACTCCCGGAAAGGCTAATTGGATGCTGAGGAACATACCATCAAAATAGGAAGCAAGCTGTGAAGATATGTTAACCGTCGAAAACTCTCTGAGACCCGTGAATTGGTAACATCCCTATCTTTGGTTCGAACCTCTGAGGCAGGAATTTGGTCGGTAAATTTTTTTATTTTTTTACTGTCGCTTTGAGATGTCGATTTAGCTACATCTGGCTCTTACGCCAGTGCGCTTTACATTCTCACTAACTCCTCTTGCACCAATAAACTTCACGATCACTCACTCATTATCCCACTCGCTCAGATTGAGATGTCGCTTGAAGGTAAAGATACTAAAAGTGAAGGAGTTGTAGGTTCAAATAATGGTTGTGAAAGAGTTACTGTTAAGGTTCCTAGTTTTTTGCCCCGTAATGTAAAGCTATTTCTTATGCAGCTTGAAGCTAGTTTTAGGTTAGCTGGCATTACGGTCGAGCAAACCAAATTTGACCATCTAGTTGCTTCATTGGACCCTGAAACTCTTTCACATGCTACGGATATAGTGTGTGAACCACCCCCGTGTCCATACACGGCTCTCAAAAACCGTTTACTAGAGCAGTTTGAAGTATCGCAAAACCGGAAAGTTAAATCTCTAATTGAGGATTTGGAATTAGGTGATAGATCCCCGTCTTTATTGCTTAGACAAATGCGAGAATTGAGTGAAAACCATGTAGACGAATCTTTTCTTAAGAACATCTGGATGAAGCGTTTACCACCGCAAGTTCAAGCCGTTCTAGCCGTTAGTTCAGAGAACCTAAACAAGTTGGCGGAAATGGCTGATAAAATCATTGAGTTTTCACAGGGCAGTATAAACTCTGTTTCTGATGGTAATTCGAGTACTGACCACGTTAATCGTCGGGATGAGCAATTGTTTAAGATGCAACAACAGTTAGATGAACTCTCGAGATTGGTTAGGTCGGGTTCAAGACATGCATCCCAAAAACCACAACGTAGACGAAGTACATCGGTATCTAGAGCTAGTGCTAAGAAACGGGAAGGTCAGCTGTGCTGGTACCATTTTAGGTATCGGGAAAAGGCAAAACGTTGCATATCTCCTTGTGCATTTGAGCAAAAAAACTCGAATCACTCACAGGAGTAGCGACGTCTTCTGTTTTAAGAAATGAAAGTCGCAGGCTTTTTGTTAATGATGTAAACAACCATACCGGTTTTCTTGTTGATACTGGTAGTGATGTTTCCTGTTATCCTAAAGCGTATGTAACTAAAAGTAATGGGAAAACTGATTTCTTTTTATACGCAGCTAATGGATCTAAAATCGCAACTTTTGGTTCTAAGTTACTGACACTTGATTTAGGTTTAAGACGTAATTTTCAATGACCTTTCATTGTCGCTGAGGTTACTAAGCCTATTATCGGTGCGGACTTTTTAGAACATTTTGGTTTGCTGGTTGATTTAAAAAAACGCTGTTTGGTTGATCCCTTAACTGATTTAAAAGCTAGAGGCAAAACTACTTTAAGTAATGTCCCAGTAGTAAAAACCATTGTCGGGAATTCCGAATACTTGGATCTTTTGCGTAAGTTTAAGGAGATTACTCAGTTGAACGTTTCTCCTAGAATACAATTAAGCACGATACTGTGCATTTCATCTCTACTGTTGGACCCACCGTTTGTGCAAAAGCTCGACGGTTAAATCCAGCTCAATTGAAAATCGCAAAACAAGAATTCGAATATATGATGGAGAGAGGTATTTGCAGGCCATCGAAAAGTAATTGGTCTAGTCCCTTGCATATGGTTCCCGAAGGATCATCAGATTGGAGACCTATTGGAGATTTATACCCACAGTGTAGTTTCGCACCTTTTCATTTGAACACCTCTTGTATATAGATATTAACAAATATTGGAAATATGATGTATCTCTAATTTTGGCATCTTTGAATGCGTTAGCTTCATGGCTCATTCTTAAATTTCTTTGACAACAGATGTGCAGCACAGTATCATTATAAATGCCTCATTTCATGCCTGATAATATCTCGTATCTTGTCTTGAAATTTCATATAGTTGTACAGAGTTTAACAGGATCCTAGAATGATGTATTTATTGTGCATTTATCTGAATTAGTTTATTGTTTTGTCATCAATGACTATCAATAAAATATTTGGGAATGAAATTTGATTTTAAAATAATTATCATGTTTTGTTAATTTTGCATATATATTTGAGTAATTAAAATTTTCGGCAATATTTGATGAAATGTAAATATTCGCATAAATTAATAGTACTGATGGCAATACATTTTTTAATATTTGTAATAAATTCTGTAGCAATTAAACTCAACATCAGAATAAATAACTCTATAAACAAGTAATAATTAATATGCAATTTATTTGAATTAGAACATATGTAATTATTGTGTAATAATTGAGCACGTGCTAAAATCTTAGAATATAAGAGTTTGTAAAACAATTCGTTATTAATAGAAGTGAAAAAAAAACTTTGAAAGAAGTTTCTTTTATCGTTGTTGAAACTGGACACTTTTTTGATTTAATCTTATATTATACAAGGAGCAAACCAGTAACGTTTTTTTTAATCAGTTAATAAACTGAACTGGCGTTCATTCCTCAAAGAACGCTGTGGAATACATCAGCAAAAGTAATTAATTCTCAACAGTTGTTTTTCAAGTTTATTCTTTAATGTTTATTTATTTGTTGTTAAAATTACTCACGAATTCGTATTCTTACAAGTAAGTAGCTCCTTTAATTTAAAGTTGCTCTAATAGAAAATAAAGTTGATGGGTTTTAAAAATACTATTGTTCCTGTAAATTGATAAATAAACGTTATTAATATAATATATTAAATATTTGAAACTTTTTATCTTCTTATATGTTCAATACGGTAACCCGTGTCAGAAATATAGTGAATAAATATAACTTACGAATATTTATAATTTTCCGCCTAAATTGCTTTAAAATTTCTTTAATATGAGACGTATTAGTGAAAGATTATCTGAAAGAAGTTTCAAAATTCAAAGAATATGAATTTTTCTCTGATTTAACAAAAAAAAAAAAAAATGTGTGTAAAAATTATGTGAACATTTAATTTTAGTTGATAAAATGATTGAATTATTCAAACATTAAATAAATTTACTAATTCATGCCATGTATTTTAAAAGTAAGCAGTAAATTATCATATTGCTTTTATTTCAGTAACGCATGTAGTAACATGATGTTCAGTGATAACATTTGCACGTATTATTTCCTATAAAAATTACGATGTCTCAGATTTTGAAAATAAGAACAAAGGAGTCATTCATATTGTTGAGGAACTTTTTTAAAATATGATGACGATATATAACCTTTCTTAGTTAATTTTAATTAAGATATTTCTTGATTAAATGAAAACAAAGAATTTATTACTGAATATGTAAATTTAAATAAAAACATTATCATAATCTTAACACACAGCAAGTTACATTTTATAGAAGTTTACACCAAAACAATTTTATTGTTTGCTGATAAGAAAAAAAAAAAAAGCAAAGGTCAGGCGGAAAACGAAGAAAAGATTTGAACTGAATAGCTTTTGTATACATTTTTATTGCACATTTATTACCATACAGACATAAAACATTTATTTCACGTTAAACATATAATTAATTGCTCATTTTGCAATATTAAATGAAGCAACCGTCACAGTGAAAAGGAATATACTATAGTACACTGAATACGGAGAAAATGAAACAGAATATCAATGTACGTTTTCATTGACTTCACATTTTAGAAGTAAATAGGTAACTAGACTAAATAAAGGACGTCCCATGAATAAACTACAAAATAAAATTCAGATAATTTCCTCAGCCTAATTGAATGGATTTACAATGATATGATTTATCTAATGGCTCCACACACCGTGAAATAGCAGATAAGAAGATTTTATTATAAACTTGAGATAGATAGGAGTAGGTGGGTTACGGATTTGGTATTTGTTCTTTATTTTTAACCAATGCGATAAGCTGTTCTCTTAAAAGAATTCACGAAGCACATTCTTCCAATATTTATCCTTTGCAACAACAAAAATAAGATTAGGAATCTGACTCGAATTTTGAAAGTATTATGATATTTATGAAAATAATTGTTTACATGATGGTATTCCTTTTTTCATTTGAGTTAATTAATTAGTGTTTTGTGAACTCTTTTTTTTAAAATTTTTCACATATTTGATTTTATTTTTCGTAACCTTAATAAACATGACCATTTTAGATAGCGATGCAAAGATAGAATTACAACAATGTATTGCGTTATGCTATATTTTTTGAAAAAGCAGCAATTAATTGTTATATTAAGAAATATGCATATAAGGGCAATTTAAAAAGTACCTGTGATAAGGAAGGTAAATGAGAAGGAGATAACTTCTACTGTTGTATTGTCCACTGACTGCCTTTTCTTTTTTTAAGAAGTCAATGCGTATCTCTCCCAAAAAATTATTACCTTAACCTTTCCGGCCATTCAGATCATTTTCACTTTAGTTAGAATAGATTCTCCAGAAGCAACCCATTGTTTCTATTGTTGCTTGATTTCCAATATATAATGATGAATCCAGGTCTAGGCAAAATATTCATGACCACTTGAGTCAGCAGCAATCAAATCCAACTTATAAAACAATGTGAACTTCATTTTGGCGCCATTTAACAGATAACAACACACAAAGTAAAAGCAACTTGCTTCAACTGTGACGTCGTCAAAAGTAGGTACTTTTTAAACCACTCTCGCTGTTTACTCAAATGATGATATATAAGGGGAACGTCCTTCTCAACTGACAAGTAATTAATTGATATATGAGTCCAGAAGTTTATGTACATTGAATAATATAATTGTAACATTCAAGGATATTTAGTAATAATATAAGTAGAATAGATGGTCTTCCGTTCTAAGCTATATTAAGAGAAAAACGTTTATTGTATTTTTATACTATGTACAAAGCTTGGAAATAGTGCAAAAACATTTAAGAAGTATAATATAATTAGCATATGACGGTAGACGTGAGACATTTACCACTTGGTCAGTGTGTTTGGATAAAAATAAATAATTCATGTAAAGTGATTCAAATAACATTTTCGTGGCAAATCATTTTTTACGAAATGCTTACAAAATACACATCGAAACATTTACCATATAGCGGAATCAAAGTGAATACAAAATACATGATGAAAAGCAGTAGTATATATATATATACATATGGAATATTTTATAAAATTTGCAAAATTTAATTGAATACTCTTCAAATGTATTTATTTTAGTTATTTTATAAATATATGTGCATAGTAATATTTCAAAGCTCGTAGTATTAATTTATTGAAATTTTTAATTATTTAAAAGATAATGTGCAGACATTTATTATGTACTTAACTTGGAATTAAGCAAACTAATCAGTTGCACCAAAAATAATCCCACTTTTGTCAGATTTAAATATGAATGAGGTACCATGACCCTCTATGAAATTAAAAATAATATATTTTAATTTAGGACATATTCTTGGATAAGAGTTAATGCTGTTGACAATAAATTGACTTATATTTTTTAATTGCACCAGTAATATTATTTTTTAGAAAAAACCTTTTTTTTTAATTATTTAAACTTACTTTATTATTGTGCCATCCTTTTAAAACAGGTCTGTATTTATTCTAAAGTTTTAATCATGAACATTTATTTCCGAGAATGTATTGCGAATGAGAAATTTTGATCAAAATTTTCAATAATATCTCTCAATAACTTTTCTGAACAGAAATAAATTAATTTTTAACATTGAATAATATGCATATTTTTTTACTGTTACTTTATTCTGTGATATGTGAGAGCTATGGGACGAATTTTCTAGTGTTATTTTAATTAGTTTAGCTCGATTTTGGTTATCTGTTACTTAACGCAATAGGTATTTTAACCAATTAAAGCACAGTATACTGCAGCATTTATTTTAAATTAAGCTATTCAACTTATATATATATATGTGTGTGTGTGCCTGTGTGTATGTATTCCGAAACATAAATTATAGTTTTGTTGAAATATCTAAAAATACACCAGTGGCAATAATATTTATTCAAATGAATATGAGTCTAATTAATAAATCGTAAAACTATAACAAATTACTGGAAGCATATCATCAAAGTAATTCCAAGCAAAGAGAAAATGAAATTACTCGTTTAGATTATGTTTCACTTATTAAAGCTAATGAGAATGAATTTGTGAAAATTGTCCTGAAAAGTTTCAGTGTGTGCATTGGTTTTTAATAAATTAATTGTCTAACAATCGATTAAATTTGCTTCGTTTACAACATAATAATGGAAAACAATTAGGTAGATACGTTTACGATGTCATGTACTTCATAACATAAGCTGAAATTTTATACCATTTATTGTAATGAAATTGAATACTTTTTATTTAATACACTTATTATGTCTTATAATAAACATTTCAGTATAAATAAAAGCAGCTATTAATGATTATAATTATTTATATCTCAAACGTGAAGTACATGGAATAATCATCACATTCTCCTAATTTAGAGTAATAATTAATAATGGTTTTTAATAAATTGATTCATTTTGCACTAATTATCTTTAGTGCTATAATATGCTGTGATAAGCACTTATTAATCGAATTCGCAAGTAAATGTCGAAGCTAATAAAAATGCTATTAAATCTTTCTTTTCTCAACTATACAGGGCTACTAGTAAACTAACGTGTAAGGCAAAGAAGAGAGGTAAATATGCATAAAGACGTTTTTAGTAATCAAATAACTACGATAATTGACTCTTAAAAATTTAATAAAAATCTTTTTTTCAATCAAAGAAAGAAGATTAGAAGGGATCTAACAAGTGCATATTTCTATTAAATAAAAATTAAGCACATACTAATGTAATTAGCAAGGAATTTTGTAGTATCTGTTTTTATTAATTTTAATTTAATTAGGATTGTTTTGAAACTATAATGGAACAAAAAGTAAAAGACTTAGATAGAACAGCAGCGCTTTATACTTATATATTCCATTATTTCAGTTATACGTAGATAAATACTAAGAAATATAATATTCTTTATTTTAAGATTATTTATCTTCATCATAATTAAAATGTGTTTTTTAGAAAAATATTGAAACAATTATGTACAAAATGCATGAATGGCATTTAAATTTAATAACTATATCTATTGAAATAAATTTTTTCATAATTTTTACCTACTTCACAAATTTGAAATTTTCACATCTCTATGAAACATCTTAAAAGTATAGTACTTTGTAAATCTGTTTAGGTGGTGAAAATGCAACACATGAAGGAATCATCAGGAATCAAATGAAATTCCAGCAAATGTCAATTTAGGATATTATGCAAATTAATAAGTTTCAGAGCCATCGCAGGGCACGGGCGCGCAGCGCCTCTGAATTGATAAGTGAAAGCGGTATAACATAGGTGCGTGATACGGGAGCGTTGAAAAGTCTATGAATTTGTTAGGTAAACGTTTAGAGACTGAAAGTTGCCAATGACGGGAAGAATAAGAAATTCAAGCAACTTACGGAGTTTGAACGAGGGAGTAATGGCCTTCGAGGAGGAGTGATTTTCCTATCGCGCAATAGCAGCCTGTATGCAGCGAACAGCTTCCACAGGATGCGAGTTTGGAAGCAGTGGACCGACGGAGCACCGACACCCTCGAAAAACAGGCACTGGACATTGAATGCGACGTCAAGCGATGATCGATACCTGCTCCGCATGGCGAGGATCGATCGCACAGCTTCCTCCACCAGCTGGAGCACGTTGTCTACTGCTACAGGTGCTGCACTGTGGCTTTGCCAATTGTCGTCGTCTGTCTGCGCCGTGATGCGTGCGCAAGGGCGGTGATTTTATTACGGATCTCTCACGGCGACACATCGACGGTCTGCGTCGGCAGTGGCTCTGAGCAAGTGAGACAGGCGAGCTGGATTGAACAAGTTGTCTTTTCAGATGAATCACGCTTCAATTTGTGGACCCATGATGGCCGTGTTCGTGTTAGAATTATGCCGGTCAACGCTGCCTTCCTGAGTGTATTATTGAAGACATGGTGGTCGAACACCCGGAGTTATGGGTCTGCGCGATTGCATCGTCTGATACGAATTGGAGGGTAACTTACCAGCTAAAGAGGCAGGCAATGTCCGTGAAGTGCTGCGCTACAGCCCGAAGTCGTTCCTTCTCCCTTCAAGGCATCCCTGGAGCCATTCAGCAGGATAATGTACGCCCACATTACGTTGCGCGCGGACTGTTCGAGACTTCTGTTCAGCACAACGCATGCAACTTCTTCCCTGGCCTTCGTTTATTCACCGATATGTTTGGCTGAGCACGATATGGTTGTCGGCGTCTCTTTCGCTCGTGATCCGCGTCCTGCAGTTTCCAAAGACGAACGGCTGTTGGGTTGCCAGATATGGAATTCTCTTCCTCAAGCAGATATTCAACATCTGTTTGATCTACAACACACGTCGTATATGTTGTTATTGCAGCGCATGGTATGCCCAAATACTGATTTTCGACGCTTAATTTGCTTCTTTTGTTTGAAAATTTCATCATTTATTTGATATCAATTAAAGCTCGTTTCTCTCATTAAATTTCATTTGATTCTGCATATTCTTTCATGGTGTTGCATTTCTACAAGAGCAGCATTATATATTAAAAATTCATAACTAATGGCTATAAATTAGAAGCATTTTTGATCCAGATTTGAGCGTACATTTTTAAAATATGAGTATTTTTTACATAATATGTAATATTACCGTTAATTTTACATATATATATGTATGTGTTTTACAATGTGTATTTTTTTATATATAGTGATAATTCTGCATTAAATTAAACATCAGAAAATTGCCTTTTAGATTGCGATATTCCATTTCGCTATATCAACGTGATCCATAACTGCTTTCTCATCTTTAAGATCATTGTCTTCTTATAGCAATTCCTTCAAAACGAATTTATCATTTTTGTCAATTTATTTTTTGTTTCTAATAAAAAATCATCGGGTTGCCTTTTGTCCATAACATCATTTTCTTGGATATCGAGGTAACTGCACTGAAATAGTGAATGGACTGATGAATGAATGTATAATATCAATGAAAACGAAAAACAACATTTACATTTCCTGTTCTTGTAAATTTATGTAAATTTTAAATGTTGATATTGGGAGTTCTCTTGAATCGAAAATTGATTACTAATTATCAATGCATGTTCTAGATGATGGTTTAGAAACTCCGTTTAGGAGAATTGTTGTAATTTGGGAAATCTCATTGACATAGTTGAAATAAACTATTGATGGCGCTTGTTAAGTGATTTCTATATCATGATAAAATTATTTCAATGACTTGTGAGTTTATTAATTTATGTTAATGGTGAATGAATGATAGTATTCTCCATTTTGCTTATTCCTCTGCTTCCATACCACAAACCAGGAGTTCATGATTGAAATGATAAACTTATACTCATTGTCACAGAACATCACACTACAATTGTGAATTTTTTCTGTCTCATAATACAAATTCTGCAAGAATGTGGAATAATCTTATTTTTGTTTCTAATAAAAATCATCGGGTTGCCCTTTATGTATAACATCATTTCTTGGATATGTGAGAATGACTCCAAATAGTATGAATGGACTGATGAATGAAGTATAATATCAATGAAAAGCAGAAAAAGCATTACATTACATTCTGTTCTGTAAATTTGTAAATTTTAAATGTTGATATTGGGAGTTCTCTTGAATCGAAAAATTGATCTATAATTTATCACATGTTCTAGATGTGGTTTAGAATCCGTTTAAATTTTGTAATTTGGAAACTAATATTACAATATTGAAATAAACTATTGATGGCGCTGTGTTGAAAGTGATTTCTATATCATGATAAAATTATTTCAATGACTTGTGGTTTAATTTATGTTTAATGGTGAATGAATGATAATCAATTCTCTCTTATTCTCTCTGCTTCCATACCTACAAACAGAGTTCTATGATTGAAATGTAAACTTATTTTGACAGAACATACACACTTACAATTGTAATTTTCTGTCTCATAATACAAATTCTGGCAAAATTGTAGAATAATTAGAGCAAACATTGCTCAAAAATATGCATGTGAAAATTACAATATCGGGGGAAAAACTTTTAGTCAAAACACACTTTATCAATATAATTTGTAGACTTGTAAAGAAAATTTCAATTATATTTACTCACAATAAGAAGATGAAAGTAACAAGCAATGTAAAATTAAACAAATAGTCAGAACAATTGTTAGAACACGAGTCGAAAAATCAAGGATTGTTCAAAAATTTATATTCTCATTGAAAGACAACAAACACTGCTAATATCTATATAATCTTTTAGGACACAAATTGGCTACAAATACCTTATGCACCACTATAAAGAAAAATGTATTCAAGGGATTTCACAAAAATTACTGGCAGAATATTATACAGCTGATAAATATATGCATACTACAGATATATAATTTTGTTTCCATCGCACAATTATTTATAACCTGAATCAAGTTATCTTTTCTATATTAATTTGTGGTCAATTGAAGCATACTGAATACAAAATGAGTGCCTTTGAGGAAAACCATTATACGATATGTAAACTTTCATTAATGATAAAACATTCCTATAAAGTTATTATTTACATTGTAATCCAGTTCAGATTCTCATAAATTAATATATATATATATTTGTAAATACAGTCCACCTTAATGAATCATAAATTAAAAGAATTATAACACTCTCATTACGAATATTTCCACAATTATTTTCTGCATTCAAAATCTTTGTGTAAACTGAAAAGGAGCAAAATGAATTACATTAAAATTTACCCTTTCTATTCATACGCTTCATAACGTGAGTTCAATCCATATGATATTTATCTAAATAAAGATAAAAATAAAATAGGCACTGTTTTTCATATAAATGCTTCAATCAAGCCTTTTATTTTTTTACTGTTCAGTCAAAACGTATTCTATTCTTTAGATATAGTCTTATCTAAAATAAGAATATTACAGATGAAACAATCATTGATAAAGTATTACATACAATTATCCATTTGAATTTCAGAAAAATCCTGCTTTGAAAATTTGCAAAAATGTGCACCATTTAGGATTCTATGATGATATAATGCATAATCTTTACATGGCGGGTTTTATAGATCTTACATTGTAAAATAATAATGCATTGGATCTCGTCTCATGAGGATTCGTGATTTGAGAACATATTTTAAATACAACGCTAGCACAGACTGATATGCTTCACAAAGAGTGTGAAATTTTCTTGAAACAAAAGTACAAGTATATAAAACAGCCTCTTGAATCATGAGAAAAGCTTGAAGTTTTTCCATACATACTTAGATGGCATTTCATACTCGGTATGACAGTTGAGGAAAATTTCATCATGAATTAATTGTACTGTTGAAGCTACGGTATATTATTACCATTGTCCAATTTATTTTATTTTCCGCAGTAAATGAAATTTTCTTCCTTTCTGTTACAGAAACATTAAACAGTTTATGTTTTCAAAAAACTTCAACACTGAAAAGGATATTCTCCAAGAATTTTTATCTAGAAGTTGAAGATTCAATACTTATCCTTTCATCTTATTTAGACATCTGCTTGCATACAAATGTGAGCTATTTTATAATTAACATGAAATAAAATTAATACTTTCCAATACCCTTTCCTCCCCCTAAAACGTAATAGAATGAAACTCTGTGACTGTCAATTTCAGAAGATGTATTATTATTGATTATGAAAATTTGTTTGATTATTATAATATAGAAATAGTCACTGAGAGTTTGAGATAATTTCGCTTCTGAGATGAAATTTCCAATATATATATATATATATATGTATATATCATAATTAAAAAAAAGAGGTCCCGTATTGGTTACAATAATACAGTTTCCCAAATTCTAATAAATTATTGAATACATGATCTTTATGATTTATGATCACAATTATAGGTTACTGAGTGCTTAGAAACTCTTCTAATTAACGTTAACTGGTTTATTAAGATATTCCTTTCATAAAAACTCTCGAAAATTACGTAACTTCCAATTTCTTTGATAATTACTGATATTTTCATGTCGCTCTGAAAGAATTAAAAATTGTTCCCTATTACTACATAATACATTTTTATTAATTTAAGATTTATGAAAAAAATTAAATTTTTGCAAGAAAAATATTATTAAATACTATTTTAGTTTTCTTATGAGAAGCTTAATTGTTATTAAATTACAGCTTTAAATATTTTGAATTTAAAACCATAGTTTAAAATCATGAAAATCAAATGTAAAATCATTCTAATTTAATCATCTGTCAGTTTGTAATAACACATAAATAGTTTTGATTAAATAATATATTAAGAAATATTGTCGGAAATCAATAGAAGGATTCTATGACAATTTTGATGATTTTTCTTTGAGCTTTTCACATCTCTTCGCAAATGTTTTAAATTTACGTCCCTATTAAGTAAATATATATTTAAATACACGTATATATACATTTCTTATCTTTAGATACATATTTTGATGTCAAAGATAAGAATATATTACTAGAACGTTATGCAACGTTCATTTTCATGAACTATTTGGTGACACTTTCGAGGCAATCAACCAAAAATTAATGGCTTTTGAATATTTCATTAAATAAGCTCGTCGCTATTGAACTTTGGTATCGACGACACATTTCCGATTTGGGGTCATCTTGGCGTTCTATTAAGAATTCATTGACGTACGAATAATCTACTTAGAGAAGTTAGATTGTTTATTCCGGGACAATCATTAGGACGATACGGAGAGTTGATTATTGATACATTTCAATGCAAATGAGTGGTCGCATCCGTCTTTCACATGGCTGTGGCTATCGTTGCTACGGGTTTCGTAACAGCCAAGCCCTTGAGCCATCAGGTGATGAAAGTGGATCTGGCGTAACTCAGGGATGTAGTGCCAGTGCGGCTGAGGCCACGTTCTCTGATCTTCTGTCGCTTGCCGCACAGACAGGTGACGAGGGCTGCCTTGAAGCTGTTTCGGAAATTAGCACTGAGGAAGCCATAGACGCACGGATTGATGCAGCTGTTGAAATACGACATCAAATGGAAGGCCGTTCGCATGGGTTTCAGGTAGCCGTAATTTAAACGGTCTAACACATCGAAAGATGTCAGGACATTGTTGATCAAAATCGGAGCCCAGCATATGATGAAGAGAATGACCACAGCAACGAGCATTTTTATGACCTGGTGAATATATCGAATCAAATATATGTAATTAATAAAATGAAGTTCTAAAAATAATTAATAAAGATGAAATATGTGAAAACTGTTCTCTCATATTAGATATGATAATGACAAGAATAAACTTTTCTGTTGATTAATTATTTTGATTATTTACTACTACTTTTTGAAAGTTAAATTATTTATTTACTAAACATAGTTTTAAATATTTTTTTAAATAACTCATTTAATTCTAATAATGTTTTTGCTAACAATACTTACAAAAATGAAACAAAAGACAAGACATTATACATTTTCGTTTCAGGTATAAATGATGATGCATCAAATCAAATTCGCTTCAGATTTACCATTTCAGTTACTAATGAAGAACATAAATTACGTTAAAAATTTGAACTCTATCGAAAATTACTGAGGAATTAACGTCTTCTAAGGAATTCAATGTGTGCGGGATCTTCGTAACATAAAGTTAGCAGATAAAAGTTAATAATAACGCCGGTCATGCGTTTGATGTCATTACTCGGTTATCATGGCTTTCACTTTGAAATTGAGTTTGAAATATGTTTGACTTTTAAGTTGATGTATCATGTACTATAAATTAATTTGATAAATGAAAATAATTAATTGAATAATGAATACAGATGGAAATAGCCAAATAATAATAAAATCATTTTATTTTTTTGAATAAAAATTACTTTCTTAAATATTTTTAATTTCCTACGGTAGGATAGTTAAAATTTTAAAATATAATTATTTTCTTGTACATTTCATTTTCTTCATTATTCCTTTTAATGAACTGAAATAAATAAATTAGAAAACTTGACCGTGGTTCAAAATTACGAGGTCCGTCACCATATGCCCTCTTATTTCTTCTAATGTTACGATAATAAACGCAATCCAATGAACAAAATATGTAGCTCCATGTATGGTGAATAAGATAGAATGTTCATAAATGGTGGAAATTTGAATATTAATGCTTATATGAAGAAAGTTTCCGTACTTGTTCTCAAAATAAAAATATTTTTAAAGGATAAAGAATTTAATATATCACACCAACTCACAGAGGAGATAAGCAAATAAAATTTTTACTTTGCCTTTCTGCCTATCTTTTTTCATCATCATGTTTCAGTTCCATTCTGCAGTTTTGAATAATCCAGTATTAATCATATTTTATCTAATGAACATATTATGATAAATTCTATGACATCATTTTATTAACATGTCTTAGATTAGATTACACTTATGTGCTAAGCTTTGTATACAGTACCCTTTCATATATAGTTTATCGAGTCCTATTGATTTGTATAAACATACATTTCTATCAAGTGAATTTTTCTTCCATGGTTTATTTTATAATTTCTATATTTTAAAATAATACGAATTGATTTTTAATAATTAAAATGTAGTCTTTTCAAATAGTGTTATAATTATGCCGATAATTATTGGTATTTAGAATATTTATTCTTAAAATTATTCAAAAATTTATTAACGATAGCATCTTATAATATTATTATGACAAGAATTATTCACTAGTTTTTAACAAAAGCTCCAAAAGTTTGGAACTCTTTATTGAAATGTTAACTGTACTGTTCACTTTCATTTAATTCTGGAATATTAAATTTTAGTTGAATGTAGGTATAAACAATATCATGGAAAACAAGCTATAAAAGTATTTAAATATTCTGAAAACTATGTTCAAATCAGCTACGAGATATTTTAATCAGTTTGATTGGAGTACTTAGTTATTTTCTTGAACACGAAAAACATCAAAAATTTTAATTTTAAAGCTTTTGTTCTGATGCAACTTATTTCTTCAATAAAGAAAATACCGTTTACCGGGTAAAATAATATGTATATTTCAGTGGGCACGGGAGAAATGCTTCTTATTATACTTAAATGTATGTTAACATTTTTTATACGTCTTCAACAGAATATTAGTGCTAATTAAGCACGGATATCAGAAAGAAGGAAGGACTTTAAAATATGTAATTTCGAGAAAAAATATCACTTTCCGGCCGGATTTGATTTGTCAAATAAAAATTCTAATGAACAAATATATTGATGATTTAGTGTATATATATCACACGTATTGTATAGGTAAAGAGCTTCAATCATTCTGATCTAGCAATTAGTAAAAAAAGAAGGAAAATGCTATTGTTATAAAGTAAGGTTGAAAATATTAACTGTTTTAGCTAAAATACAAAGTGAAAATAAAGCCCGCTTAAAACACAAAAATAAATAATTTTATGACAAGATGCTTTTTTAAGATGCAAGATTTTACTCTTGCCAACACCGAAACTTAAACTATCGATGAAGCATTCGTGAAAATCATCATCTTACTAATAAATATTTTTTTTAAGAAAATTATATTAATGCAGTTTAAAGTGTACACTTTTAACACATTTGTAATTAAGTTATATAACATTTAATATTAATAATCTGATTACAATAAAAAGATTATAGTTGTTTATAATTTTAACGTTAAAATAAGGCTAACTTAATTGCATCAAAAGAGCAATGAACATAATATTCTAAATTTAATATTTACCTGTTTCACAGTAGCATTATCGCTTTCCAACTTCACGAGAGCCGGTTTCGACTTTGGCTTTAAGGGAGATTTGCTGCTGGTTGAATATTGATTTCGAGGATGAGTTTCTCTTAAAGCGATTTCAGTTCCTGGCCTGAAGGAAAAAAGAATTGACCTTTTATAAAAGCAAATCAACGAATTTTATGTAATAAAATTTAATACTTGTTTATCGTATCATAAAATTCTCATGCAATAAACTAACTTTAAATATATCAATTAACTATTATACAGGTGTTATAATACAGTTTCCCCCTAAATTATCATAGTAGTGTTAATGTC
This sequence comes from Nephila pilipes, assembly GCA_019974015.1. Taxonomy (NCBI): domain Eukaryota; kingdom Metazoa; phylum Arthropoda; class Arachnida; order Araneae; family Nephilidae; genus Nephila; species Nephila pilipes. Next base: position 16,387 of record BMAW01067850.1, on the reverse strand, counting down.
TTAGAAACATCGATGCTAAATAGTTGAAACCCGGATAGTTTGGAGCATGACCGTGGTAGCTCAAGGGTCATAATCGCGACTTGCTTTATTTCCGTCAAGTCGTGGGTTCATTTCCTGCTGCCACTAAAGACTCACTATGTGGCGGAAATAGCCCACGTGGAATCTGTTGAGGCTACAAGTAATCCATAGATGTAGTGTGGAAATTTGGAGAGAGAAATACCATCTCAAGTGTCGTTCTCGTCACTTGAGCGATATTCAAAATTAGGAGCTCATTTGCAAATATTCCCCGCGTTTCTTGTCAGTGCTACCTTAGTAATCAATCAATCAATGAAACATGGTATCACTCATAATCTGTAACTAGATTTTGAAAGGTTAAAACAGCAACTATAATAAAATTCTTATTTCAAATTTAAAAAAAAATAAAATCGGTATCCTGAAAAGAAATGAAAATCTGAAATATTTGTTGTCTCGACTACTAGTGTAATCTTCGTCGTCTCATCAAAACTGATACTAATGATATTCATCATTAATATAATTTTTCAAAAACTAAAACGTATCTCAGGAAAAACCACTGAAATTCAAAGTAGACATTTTCATTTTCAGACCCTCATTCAATCAATATTCAGAAATGCTTTTCTTTAGATGAAATGCAAATTCAATTCTAATTTGAGGTTGATTGAGGAAATAGTAACAATATTTCATTAGCTAAGAAATATTTCTTTAAATTTAGAAAATTATAAAATCCTGTGCTAAATTTTAACTTATTCCCGTAGAACTCTAGAAGAAAGATAGAATCCCACGAACAAACTAAAAATTAAATTATCTTAATACTGCATACTTTAATAAATAATTAATATTTAGTTATTAAAGTTTTTAACAACTAAATTATTTCATACCCTTTTTAAACCGCGGATAAAACAAAAATAAGCAATGTTTCTAATGAACTAAATAATCAAATAGATTTAACAGTGAAACATAGTGAATGCTGCAACTAACAAAATAGTTCTCAAAGCTAAAAATTGACTTAAGTCATATTCCAACAAGTACTCTATATAATATTCCAAACTAAATCCGAGAAACAACCATAAGGATTGCTAGTAATATTCCCCTCAAGATATAATACAAAGTGTATCAATCTACAGTTTCCATTGCGTCTAACAATGACTGCGGTAATCTAGTAATCATGGTTGTTGACTAGCGACCGATACTGTTTCCGTCTAGTCTTGGATGCTAGTCCTTTTGCAGCTGAATACTAGTCAGGGAGCAGGAATAATGCTCGTTAAATCTATCAAAGTCCCCAGTCATTCCAATGGCATGGTGTGAAAAAATAAAGAGGAAGGTGTCTGCTCAAGTGTCGTCCTCGTCATTCGACTGAGGATCAAAATTAAAAGTTTCTTTGACAATAATTCTCATGTTGTTTTTATATGCGACGTTAATAAGCAACCAATCAAACATGTCAGAAAATAAATTTGTATTCTAAATGAAGCTCTCTGCAATTTGTTGTTCGCTTCAAAGTACTTTCGGTACATGAATCTGAACTTGCCGGAAGAAATAGAATTAATAGAAAAAAAATCATATTAATGAAAATCACAAACTAAAATTAACAGTGAACTTCTCGTAGTTTCATTGATATCATTTAGTGATGTATATTACATTTGAAGAAATTCAAAAAGATTATAAAACTTTACTTTATGAATTTCTGGGTACATGTATTCGAAATGGTATTTTTTCATAACTGACATACTAATTTTTAAACTTTTTTTCTTAGTTAAATGTAGTTATTGCTAACTTTCCTTACAATTCATTTATCACAATCATTATAATTAAGAGAATAAGATTATTCTGAACGGAAAATTACAAAGATATTAAAAGTCGAGATCGAAAGGCAAGATCAAGGGACATTTTGAATATCGTTCTTCATTTCCGTTTTCTGAACTCTAATAATAAAACACTCGCAACAAAAACATCTCAGTAATCGCAAACTAAATTCTGAGTTAAAATATATTTAGCCTAACTTGCTGAAATATTTTACATAATGCTATTTATGAAAAATTGTCAAATATAGATTTGATTGTACACAAAATCAAAATGTAAGAAAATGTTATTAAATTGTTACTCAAAAATTCCATATAACATATTTCATATTTTTTTTGTAAATTAGTAATGTTTTAACCCTCTGAAAGGCGCAATGTTATTGGTGGAAACTATGAATGAAAAAGAATTAAATGTATAATGCCATGAGCCCATACATATAAATATAATGATCTGTACAAAAAAAAGCATCCATTACAACCAGAGGAACCTGATCTTAGGGAGTGACTCTCATACGCTTCTTGCATTTATATATTATTCGCTACTATTAAGTAAGAATATTTTTCTCTCAGCATACTTTGATAAAACTTAAATGAATTTTATTTATGAAAAAAATCGTGATATTACGGTCACGTCTTGAAACTGATGCGTCACAAAGGCTTAACTGTGTTAAAAGAACTGTTAAAATTGAACATAAAGGATTACTAAATTTGGTAATAACTGAAATAAAACACAATGTCAAACATTTTATCAAAATAGAAGGGGAATCTGCATCTCAAAAACACGATAAGTGGAACTTTAAAAAGTTAAAATTATTCCAAATGGATTTTTTTCAATTCATGACGAATAAAGACATCGTTCGACAGCAAAAATCCCAATGGGCTAAATGTCTTCACCTCGTCGCTAGAAAAATGATTCTATATGTACTTGAAGTGATTATATAGAAAATTAAATCTGGGGATTATGCCTGATCGCTACATATTTCCAAGATTTGAAGACTTTCATAATATTTTAAAATGAAGGAAAATAACATTTTCTAAGTTTGATTTATTAAAAATCTATTTTAGAATTTCTTATTCCCAAAAAAATAAATTTAAGATGGTCATAATAACGCACTTTGGTTTCTTTGAGAATAATGTCACGAAATTTGACTTACTTCAGGCCGCATCAAATTTTTAGAGATTCATTAATGACATATTAAATGGATTAGATTTCAGCTTTGCTAATTCAGATGACGAGTTAATAGCATCAAGCTCAGAAAAACACCGAATTATTTTTAAACAAGATTTTGAAAGATATGATGAATATAGTTTACATATAAATAGGACTAAATAAATTTTTGGAGTTGAGAAATGACACAAGAAGCCTCAAACTCACTTCTAGATAAGTTAGATAAATATTGTAATATAAATTTTTGAACCTCATATTGGTTTTTTGCACATTCTTTTGAATGGTTAATTTTTATAGAAATATGTAAAGAATGTTGTAGTATTCAGTCCCTACTTTATGAATATATGGAAAGGTACAAAAGAAAGATAGAGGAAAAGTTCCTTGGAGGAAAGTTGCTATATTCCAGTTTTAAAACAGCAAAAGAGAGCCAGTGGAAACTGCATTGCGAATGCTGCCAAACTTGAAACTACATTTGTCTTTAAGTACATATATAAAGGGATTCTCATGCGCTTTCCTCTTCAACTGACCTTAAAGGATCCAGTGCTAAGTAATGAAAACAGGACATCTCAATGGAGCCCAACCTTACTCAGTAGCAATTTAAATTATACCCGTTCCATTTTTCGATGGCACGAGAAATGTTGTAGAGTTCCTGAAAAGTATTGAGAACCATATTAACCTCTATAATCTTTACCCGGATTTACATTGTTTGTCACAAAATAATATGTAGTTGGGTTTATATTGTTTATATCTATGAAATCAACTTGTCGGCATGGCTAAGTATTGGAACACTGTATTTGGAGAATTCTTAGTGTAAAGTTTAGAAACAGGTCTTCGAACAATTAAAACAGACCTTTCTGTTAGAACGTGTTCATATTGTTTCAAGGAAAATTTTATGATTCCAAACAATGCTTAAATCACTCCCCAACGAAATGTTAATTGTTACGCGATTGTTAAATTAGGTTATAATAAAGCTACATGCGTTCGCACATAATTCACTGGATGGCTCTGATAGTACTGGAGGTCATCGAAATCTACAATCCTATTTAGAAATTTATTTTAACTATTTTAATTTGCAGCCGTATTCGGCGATTACCATATAATTCATAAATCAGCAGCCATTAAAAAAAATAATCCACTAGGTATCAAACAAATATGGAAATGAGATAAAACTTTGATCATTGCAGATCTCCGGGTAGACGACCTACCTTTCTCCAAGCTTATCATTAATAAGAGAGAAGATATGATCAACAATGAAGTTCTAACTTCAGTTATTTCGAGAAAAAGAGCATTTCTTGAAGCAGTATGAGATTCGAGACCATCTAACCTCCCAGACCAATTGTTCAGTAGTTCTCCTACTGTGTAAGATGTCCCGGTTCCAATTTTAAGTGACAGATGTAGATGAATACCTAAGATAGTAATAATTTTTTCTACTTTCCATTGCTCAAATTTTTAATCAGCAAATGCGATGGTCTTTCCAAAAACGGAAAATATAATCTTTGTAAAAATAAATAAAATACCTAAATTTCAGAAACTTTAATTTACAACAACTCCTCTTTCTGATTTATTGATTATTTACTTCTGTCGCAATAGAATCAATACGAGGACTAGTGGCGAAGCACCCCGTAATTTTGAATATTTTTCAAGTGACGAAGAATACACCTGATATGACTCCTTCTACAGACTACCATTGTAGTTACCCATTTCAACGTTACGTTGTATTGGCGTTTTATTGTATAACCCATTACCACTCCATTTCAACTTTACGATTTGGAGCCTCGACAGATTTAACGAGTATTATCTCCACCAGGTTTTAGAGATCTCAGGTCTCGAGCTCACGACTATTTCATTTATAAATCATATTTCATTTATATGGAGGAAAGTAATGGTTCACATACGCATTTCCCTTCAACTAACCTTATGTGCATTACTATGACGCTGTTTGATTTATGAGTCTCTACTTCTCAACTATTCAAATCCGCTTTGCTATACATAAACTGCTCTTGCGAAAAGGCATAGAAGAATGGAGAAAGGGTTGAGAGAAATCGGAAGGTTTGAATAGTCTGGACATGTTTTTACTTTGAGAAGGAAGAGAACTACAGTGCTCGATATTTAGTGTTAAACTATAATCTGAGAAAGTAAATTTAGTAGGATTTCACTTATAAGTCTTTTGACTGATTTGGATACAGTTTGACATTTTCATATACATAAAATTTTATGATATTAAAATTAAGGTAAAGATACATTAAGGGGTCTGCTCCACATTCGTAATACTCATATTCATTTTTAATTACTCCTAAATAAGAATTAAATTTAGTTAAAAGTTTGACAGTCTGATTGTTTTGACTATTGACCTGGTAGATGGATTTTAAGTAAATCCATATGAATAAATTAGTAGATATTAGAAAAGGCGTGTCTTCACCCAGATGCTGCCAATTGGATCATTAGACCTATATTACAGCAATGTGAAAATAATTGCTATAAACCAATTACATATTTGTTAAATAAAACTCTAAAAGTCTATAGCCTTTACGGAGTGAGAAATGTCACTAATTTACTATACTAAAGGGACTTTTTCAAAAATACTGACAAGAAATCCATACCTTATGCTTTTAAGCAAAATAATAAAAAGACACCACAAAACCATCTCCGATATCTATGGATATTGTTTTTAACACTACTCGAATTCTAAGTGGTAAGGATAGCATTACAGTTCTTACATAGCCCAGAATTGAAGAAATATTGAAATTTTATAACGATAAAATGATGAAGATTAAGTCGGCAACGAAAATGTGATTTATAAAAAAACATCTTTGAAAATAAAACAACATTCCCATCAACATATGGTGTGGTATCTCAACAAAAAAAAATATTCATCCTATTACCCGAATTTCGAATTTATCAATCTTCGTTTTTATTTAAATACATCATATGCCACATCGAAGCAGTAAAAACACAATTAGTATAATCACAGCAAGATTTGTATGCCAAAATATAAGGAAAGAGGTTCGGGATAGGGAATAATCCTACACTGATTGTCCAAGGAGCAAATTAATGAGACATATGCAATCATCATTATGGGAAAATAGAAAACTGAAGAAAGGTCATAGTATTTAAAATAGGTTTTTTTTGTATATTACGAGGAGATTACGAAGAATAAAGAAATCCTACATTGCAAACATTTTCTGAATATATAATAAAAATACTTTTATTTACTTTAATGACTTTCATTTGTGCGAAGTACGTTAGTGAACTGTTGAAATGGGAATTCTTAAAATTAAAAGAAACTAAATATGTAAAAATAATTTTCTATAAGACACTAATATTCATTCATAAAATTATGCACAAGTTGATTTTTAAATTGTGAGGAAGTTTGCTATTTAATTCGTTATAATATGCTTAAATATTTTTAAGTATTCAAATTATTTGCTGGTATTGTAGGGTTTTCAAAATAATATTGAAGATTATCCATTCCCATATTTGAAAAGAAATATATCTAAGTAATAGTTATTATACATGCGAAACACACGAAATTAAAAATTTGTTAAAAATTAGTAAAACTTATCTATCATTTACGTGAAGTTCCATCTCCTCATTCTACAATAAAAATAAAAAACTAAAAGTTATTTGAATTATTTTGTAGAATCCATGATAATGTGGTTTGAATAGTACCTAATAGATAGCTGGTACGTAACTCATGTACTTCCACAGATTATCATATAAATTAATTCTTAAACGATTCGTGTGTAAATTTTTAAACATATGCCTGCTCCCTGGTGTCGTCTTTTTCACTTGATCGTGACTAAAACTTACAAAGCCTGTTACTGATGACTTTCTTGCTTCTTCTTGAATGATAATAATGAATCAAAAATCAAATGTTTCGTATTAAGACTGAAACATTTGAAGAAAAAATGAAATATTATTTTCGTGTTTCCATCGTATTCCTTTATCAGAAGTAGTAACTTTCTTCTTATATGTCTGTGAGGGCATATATTCCAATTACATACCTGATGGATTACAAAATTCAAATCCGAATAATTGTGCTTCAAATTCAATCGAGTTTCTTCGCTATTTATGATTTATTCTGTGGAATGAAGTAAAAAGATATTTATTTCATTTGACCTCAGATTAAAATTAATCGTTAATTATATTTATGTCCTAAAGTTAAGCAAAATTTCTAAAATGAGATACTCTCTTAGTAAATAGTGTTGAATTCGTACGAAATAACTCATGAAGAATCATTTGCTGGAAGTGAATTTCTATGCAAAACATTTCATTTGACTTCGAGAAGCGCAAAAATCTTTCACATCCGGAAAAGGGATAAATCAGCTAAATCAAAAAAAGCAATTTAGATCGGTTTCGTGCAATTCAGTGCATAAGAGCGTAATTAACGATAAAAAATGTATGATTGCCAAAAGATGACAACTGAAAATGTTTTCATTGGAAGCCTGAATTTGGATGGCAAGAGCAGAAATGGCTCGAAAGTTTTGCGCTCAGAGCCACCTCAGGCTGTGAGCGCAACTCAGACTTCCTGAGAAAATGCTTACAGGAGACTCAATCATATTGATATTTATGTCAGAGGTCCAGTAGTTAGCGTTCCGCTTATATTTATACATAAATACTCTTGTTTAAATTAGAACATCATTACTAAAGTTTGGTACTGTTGGTTAATGTGATATTCAGTGATGAATCTAGCTTTATTTTGAACACTAATAGTCATCGCCTAATGATATGGCAAAAACGTGGAACTAATTTTCACCTGGGAAACATGACGGAATGACATTGTTTGCCTTTGAGGGTAAACATGGTGTGGGAGAGCAAACTAAATTGAATATATTTAACAAGGGGTCTTTAACTACTAAGAAATACAGAGATGAAGGTATTAAGCCTTAAGTTCGTGTTGTTTCAAGGTGTCGTTGGTCCAGATTTTATATTCATGAATGATAAGGCGCCTTGTCGCCGACTACTTCCTTGAAAAGGATAATATTCAATGATTGTCGTGATCTACTCACTCATCTCTTATGAAACCTATCCTGTATATGTGGGATATGTTTCGGACAGAAATTGTAGCAGCAATCAAGCTCTCTACAAGAATAGAAAAGATCTATTCATGACATTTGGAGCTCTTTGAGGCCCCAATGTTATAAAAGCTAAGACAAATCGATGTAGAGTGGGCCTGGCTGACATATGTTGATACATACTTTATTAAATTGCATAATCTCCTTCATATTTCATTAATTTTTCAAAAATGTGTAAGCCTCTTAAACCCAATTTGTTTCTTAAACTATTTCATTGAATGATCAAAGAGATTACATTCATCCTTTTTAAAATGTTTTCTTATTTTATATCTGATATGCACTAGTATATCCATAAAAATAAGAGATTGCCATATTGAATTAGATTGCCTTAATAACTCACATAATTACAAATTATGCTTAATTATTGGACAACAGTATATATGCTATTCCTCCATTGTGTACAACTTATATTATTTCCTTTTACAAAATATCGTGAAAAAGAAAACAATTTTGCAAGTGCTCATAAATTGTAATCAATTCATTTACCAGTGCGTCTTCTCCGATAAATATGAATGACCAATTTTTCATTCTAAATTGCGTCAAATAAAACATGACAACAGTTTTAAAATAAATGGCGTTTCAATTATTTTACTTCTTATCTAATTACTCTTTAACTTCTTAATTCATATGAATTGAAATATCGTAGAAAATAAACAACCAAGTATTGTTATAAGAATTTTGAGAAAAATAATTATCAGTAATTTGACATATAAAATTTACTTAAGGAATTTGAAAGGACACCTTTGCAGTAGTTAGGGTTTTACAGAATATAATGCTCTATTCAGATAAATAAAATTTTCATTTTGTTCAAAAGCGTTTTTTATGTTGTTTTTCTTGAGATAACATATTTAAAATTACCCTCTTCTTTAGTTTTATAGATAGTTTCATTTCACAAAAAACACATACTTTTCGAAACTATTTACCAAGAAAAGGTTTTTCGTTACTTTTTCAAAGCAATTAGCATTTTCTTGCTGTATATAAGCTATTTTCTGACACTAATAAAGCTCATGTGGAAAATCAATTAGTGTTCAGTAGAAATTCTTTTGCAAGCATACCTTTCTTACAAAAGCATCGATTTTTTTTTTTTTTTTTTGTAAATCTAATTTTAAATGTGGACTTTTTTGGTGAACTGGATATATATACGCAATAATTAGGAAAATAAGTTCGGCTACTTTCTTGTTTTTCTTTTAAAAGCCTTTGACATTGCTAAATATAACTTATGAAAAGCTCAAAATTGTGGAAATTGATATTGAAATTAGTAAATAATTGTGTCCTGAATGAATAAGAAAGGATTTTTTATGTAAAAAACAGGTGCATTTAAATTTATAAATTAAAGAATAACGAGATAATAGTTATAAAATATTATTGAATTTTATAAGTTAAATATAAAATGCATAAATCTTTTTAATATTTCAAAGAGAAAATGCACGCTAAACATATAAACTACTCTTATAAAAAATTTTAAACTGATAAAGATATTTTGAGCACTAATGAAAACCTTAAAAAATGTTTTCGGTAGGATTTATAATAATATTTTTGACAAGAGAACGACTACATTTATTTCAAATAATAATGTTTTTTTCTTTTTGATAAAAATTTAAGCTTAAATATATGGTGGAATGGATTACATTTTTTTTTTACTTAGGAATTATTAAATAATTAATCCGCCTTTAAATTTTTATTAGGATTTAAATAAGTTCTCTCTAAAAGCTAATTATCTTGCTAATTTTTAAAACAAATTTAAAATGTAAAAAATGCAAAAATAGATAATTTTTAAAAAATGTATATTATACCATATCTATGAAGTCTTTATTAAATGTTTATTTCTTAATTTTTTTAAGAATGATGATTAGTTTTTGAATATAATTTTTATTTTTGCTATAAATTGTAATTGCTAATTTTTCTTAATTGTTTTTCCTGATTTTTATTCTGTAAGAATATTATAATTTTACAAGATTTATATTTATCTTTCGATTTTCATCTAGATCTACCAATATATAGTTGGTAGATGGCGTTACCATATTTTTTTTTTATTTAAGAGCGGAAATTCAGTCAACCATCTTTTCTTAATTTTTTCACGTAACGCTGTCTTCTTGTTAATTTTCTCATTTTTTTAAAAATTATAATACTTTTTAGCCTTTCTACATGTTAATTACATTTCTTTTTTCGTAAATCTCTGTTCAATTGTACTTTTAGTTTTTTTTATAACCGTTTTTACACTCCGTTTTTATTTCCAGAGATACTGGAAATAGTGCATCAAGGAGGAAAAGAGCTGTAATCACGAAACTTTACAAAGTTGTTGAATGAAATAGATCCAAGTATGGTGCCAATGCGCATGACGACTCTCCTCACAGCAGTTCTACAATCAGGAATTTTGTCCAATATAAATAACCCATAGTGAAAGATTAATAAACGTATCGATCTTATTCCAATTCTAGGAAGAACTTCTTAGTACGTTGAGAATACCAAGTAGGCGTATGAGAAAGGTTTTCACACATTTAAGTGAGTTGAAAGGCAATGATCATCGGAATGAAAACCTTATGTTAGTCGACACGCAGTGTAGCTTGCCAGATCGATTGTTTGGAGTATACCGTCAGAATATGTTGGGGCAATGGACATGAGGTGGTACCCACGTACGTCTTACGAGCGGAGAACCGGTCATAGAGAGACCAAGAAGTCGACGAGGAGAGAGGATCAAAAGATAGAGCGGCAACCGCACAGTGACTCTTTCGATAAGATTATCAGATGTGGAAATATCAGTGATTCCACAAACCATTTACAGACACCTTATAGAAGAGAATCAGCAATCCAAGCGAATTATTTGTGTAAACCTTTAACACCGACTTCAGTGTGCTAAGCCTGATCGACATGGATTTTGGCAGATTGGTAAAACGCAGTGTTTAGTGATGAATCCCGGTACGTTTTGAGGACATAAAATATCCTCTTCCGGGTGTGGAGGTGCCCTGATGAACTGTACAGTTCCACTCACGCTGACGCGTGATACACTACTCGCACAGCAGGTGTAATGATCTAAGTGTCGTAGCTTATGATATTTGGTCCACAAGTGTGGTACGTAGAACCTTAACGGGCCAGTGTTATGTTGATGACATTCTTGAACCTTAAGGGGAAGCTTTTCTAAATGGTTTTCCAGGGGTAATTTCTCAGCAAGATAATGCACGTCTGTATACAGCTCAGGTAGTTCAAAATTTTCTATGTAATGTTCAGATTCTTCTCTGACCAACCACTCCCTAGACTTCTCCCCTATAAAGTAGAATTTGGTGGACCAGTTGAAACGCCAAATGCTGCCATTTCTCTCTGCATATGATTTGGAGGTGGCTGTTCAAGAGTTGCAGGCCCATATACATCAGGAGAACATCCGATGTCTAATTACTTCTTGACGAATTACTTGGTGTAGCATGTACTGCAACCGGAGGCGGTCCAAGGCTCTATTGAAGTTTCACTGTATTTGTTTAATTGTTTTTAATTTGGGATCAATAGAATCTCTCATCTCTTTCATTATGTGTATTAAAATTCATTTTATTCCGTGGATTTCTTCCTGGTGTGCTATTTTCAATGTTCCTGTGTGTATTATGTAATTTTTGAAGGATATAATTTGGCTCTTAATTTTGGAAAAGCCTGCTTATAACAGTTTGCAGTCTGTTACTGCAATAAGAATGTTATATTCCAATATTGTTCTCTTCTTCAGTTTCCGAGATTTCAATTTTTAGATTTCTTTATCTCTACGTTTAATAATTTTAGTTGGTAGCATATAATGTTTCATTTAACTAATTGCTTTTTAAAAATTTATCATTAATACATAGAACTTTTTTTTATATAGTTTACATTCAATTTTTATTCATTTTTTTGCAGTTTCTTATTTGCATATTCATATGGTTTTTTATGAGTATGTTTTTACTCAATTTTATAGTATTAATTTCTTTTTTTAATATATTATTTTATAATTATTGAGATTTATTTCCGAGCCTCCTGGTGTTTATAATGTTTTAGTATTTATTTGCATTTAAATTTCAAATTATTTTATTTTCGTCAGTTGATTAAGGAAAAAATATGTATCATTTTTATTTATGAAGAAATTTCTTTGTGTAAGTCAAAAAGATATATTAAGATGAAATACAAAATCAAAAAGCGACTATATTTCCGATATTGTATTTAAAAAAGCAACGTTTAAATAAATGCTTTTGTAAAATGCGTTCTAACGTTTTTCTAGTTTTCATTTATTAAATACTCAACAAAACACTTTGAAATTTATTTGGTAAAATAGCAATGAGAAGAGTAATGAATATTTTTTTTGAATACTTTAACAAGAAAATCAACATTATCTTTTGCCAATAGCATATAATGGTAAAAATACTTTCCAACACTTTATTTTAAAATAATGAAATTCAGATTCATTCTACAGATCTGTTTTCTTAGGATTAACTTTAAATACTATAAACATGATTAGATTAATATTTTCCTTCACAAACATGTATATTTATCCATGAATGAATTAAATATTTGAGACTGATAACATTATACTTGACATATAATCAAACGCATGAAAAGTAAACCATTCACGTTTGGAAATATATGCACCGAGTTCTGTTTTAAAGTTTAGTAAAACGTTTATAGATTTTCACTTCGTAAAACGTAATTTAAAAATGCTTTCATATATTAAAATACCTCATGCATCAATTTCTGAGAGTTTCTGCATCGATAAATCGTATCAAGAGAGTTGTATTGACGAGGTGAAGTCTATCACACACACACGAATGTTTGAATTTTTTGTTCTATATACAGCATCTGAGCGTTCTCACACTCTTTATTCGTGAACGCTCCCAATGAAATGAGTCTTCAAAAGATCATTGTAGGATTTTCATCCTCAGAATCAGAATTAATTAAGCGCCTGTATTATATGACTGGAAATGGAGAATACATTAAGTATTGTGGTGGTAAGGAGTTTTGATGAATGCAAATCAAAGACAGTAAGCAAGTTTTGATGATTATATGAAGAGATGTGTATACAAAAATGCAGGTAAATTACACCGTTTCTAAAACAATTCAGATATTAATATGTATTTAAAAATACTAAGATTAATTTACATCACCTTCAAAAATAAATAATATTAAGGTTTCATTTTTAACAATACAAAATTCAAAGTTAAAATGCAAAGTTATGTCATTGGAAATCTAGGGGCATCAAGGAATCTAATTCTCCATGGTGTAAGTTGATAACACTTACAGCTTGGCATGCTTTATTAAGGACTTGAGTTTGTGCTAAGTAGACACTTTTGTATTTGTCGAATAATAAGTAGTGACAAGAGAAATGCTTATACAACCTTCTTAAAATAATCAGTTTGAAATTAATCTTAGCGACATGATGTAATCAATGTGAGCTAAATTTTTGCATCAAAAGCTGAGATAATTTCAATTTTTTTAATGAGAGCTTGTATTGATATCAATATAAAAAACATTTTTGTAAACTTCAAAAATATAAATCTTTTAAATATATACATTATTTCAGAATGTCTAATAAACAAACTGTGTTCGCATTTCATAATTCTAAGCAATCTCACATTAAGCAGTTACAACAATAAGCAGAAACAAAAACTAATGGTATTGAATATAATATTAATAAGTCAAAGGATGTAGAAAAATATCTCAATTTATTCTTATTTATTGGATTCGAAATATTTTGGTCCTCACAAGATAATAATTGCCAAATTAAAACTTAAAATTTGGGAATACAATTTTTAAAATTATTTTCTTTATGAAATTATCTTAATGATCTCATTTTAATACATTGTGTATTTATTATTAACATATTTAGGTTTGAATTTGTAAGCAAATTCCATTAAATAACTTTTTTTCAAATAAGCAAAATATTGTTTTTATCAATCATTATAAATCAACCGAGATTAACATTTTAACTTACATTGATAAGACATTTAAACATTGATAAAACATTTAAACTAAAATCTGTATATTAAATGCATTTCAAACTTCTTTTAACGAAGAATTATGTTTCCAATTAAAAGTTACTCTTCATTCAAGGGTTTTATTTTTAAATTTATTTTACTTTACTGTACTATAAATGCATATAATTCTGTTATTTCATTTAATATATAAAATTACACTAAAGAGTAACACTAAGAATTGTCATTTCCATTCTAGTAAGAAACTGGGTACATAAAATATAAAAACATTATGTAAACAATTACGACTCAATTATATTAATCTTGAAAATTTATTGAATGTATGTAATTAAATCTTATCTCCATTGTAATGACATGTAAGATTGTTTTAATGCTTTTTAATTCATATGATTACTAATATTATCTACTAATGTATCCGGAGAGATATGGAGTATTACAGACATGTAACTTATTGTATATTTCTCATGAAGTATAAAATAATTTTCAGCTCTTTAGTTGCTTTATCACTGCAGACTGATAAGAGTTTCTCAGGAAGTTCATAATTCACACACTATCATAACAAAGGTAATCCAGTGACAGAATTCCATGATAGCAGTTTTTTTTCCCGGTGAGGATTTACATAATGTTTTGTCACAAAATGTACTTTATTTAAGTTAAAAATACACTTCAGATTTACCCACACAAATCGAACTTACTTCAGTTTTTCCTTTGATCTATGATTTTTTCAAATGATCACGCGTAAAACATAATCTAGTTTGTAATAAATATGTGCTGATAAAACTTCATAAGACAATTCAATTTTCGAAATTTATGTACATTTAATTCTTACAATGCTTCCTTTTAAAATTGAAATATTTTATCTGTACTATTAGGAAAACATTAAAGGTTGTTTTCTTTTCAACACTACAAAAAAATCTTCACAAACACTATCATAATTTTATTTATTCTAATGCCAAAGAATATTTTTAAATTTGACTGATTAAGTGAAATTTGATTTTCGTTACACGATTTTCGCTAAATCTTCATAGTTTGCTTGAAATGATGTGTACCTGTGATTTAAATATTTGAAACAAAAATGGAAAAAAAAGGAAAAAATTGATTGACAAGAAGTGTCGAAAATAGAGAAGTATCGCTGAGTTTTCTAGGAAATGTTTCGCTCATATTGATTAAAGATGGCTTTTATTTTTAAAGATGGTCATATTTATTAAATCACTAGAAAAACTCAAGGTCATGATGTACTTACTTATTTATTCAAAAAAAAGTAAGTTGCATAAGGAATTTTTATTGTAAAATGGTTTTAAATAAAGAATATTTATTTATATTTTTTCTAGATTCAAAACTCTTGAAATTCAAAGAAATTAACTCAGATAAACTAAGCGTATCTTAACATGAGTTGGAGTGCTTTTGTTGGAATGCTGTCAATTTTTAGCATCATAGAAAAAAATATAAATATTTTGATAACAATTAGTCTTTTAAAAGAAACTATCTTAATAAACGTACACACGCTTCACAATATTCCTTTATTCTACATAAGAATTTGGTATTACAAAATTTATACATATCCATTTATTTGAGTTCTAAAAGTGTATCCATTGAAGTATAACAAAATCTGAAGTCAAGTACATTTCCTAATATTTTTTGCAAAAATAATTCCGCACATCCTCAGTTTCAGGAAGAAACAAAACAGATTATATATAATTGGTTATATAACAAAAAATGGACAAATGAACTGGTGTGTTTCATATATAAATCAATGATCTTAAAGTTCGTTGTAACAACGAATTCAACTGCTGGTTGAATATTTCAATTTTCAATTACTTAGATTCTAAAACGAAAATATTAAATACAAATGGGCTACATTGATGTCGGTAATTTTTAAATTATACCTCATATTCAAAAATGAGAAAAAATTAGAAATAACAAGGTTTGACCGAAAATTATTTTAAATATAGAGAAAAAAATTTGATTTATTAATATTACAACTGATTTTAATGACTTTTTTAAATATTGGTTTTACTTAAAATTTTATATATTTATCAATATTCTACCACAGATTATTGGAAAAATTTAAGTATTCTGAAAAATGTTAATAAAACCGACATCTGAAAAGCGACATTCCTTATCAGACATCTTCTCTGCAGTACAATAAGAGATTTTGTATAATTTTCATCTTTACTATTCGATGAGCTTGTGTTTTGACAAAATATTACTTCCGATGGAATTGAACGTTAACCTAAATCTTTGTAATCCTAAATTGTGATGATATGAAACAAAAAACATTTGTTTCACTAGGTGTTGTACATCATTATCTAAATTATTACTCCATTATTTGTTGCGATGACTTTGTAATCAATTTTCTACATTACTTTAACTTTTTTAAAAAATTTTAAGTTA
>BMAW01067840.1:0-19315 GCA_019974015.1 Nephila pilipes | reverse complement strand
TTGGTGTTTATTTATGTGCGTGTGTGTTATAAGTGAGATATGTTTCATTTATATTTAAAAAAAACTTCCTCTAATTCCTATTTTGTAATGTAATGACTTTCTTTATGCATGTTATTTTTCTTAAATATTTTAATGAGTTATTATTTTAAATTGAGTAAGAAAAATATTTTTTGTATTTTTCATAGTAAGTTTAATGAAATTTTGAAAAGTATAATTATGTAAATCAGTTTGAAATTTATATAAAAAAAGTGGCTCTAACGGACAGTGTTATTTTATCACATTTCAGGAATGCTGTCCGATAAGAATTAAACAAGCGCATATTGTGAACGATTCAATTACATTCCGGGCTGGTTGGTTTATTGTCAAACAATTTTTGTCAGAAAAAATAACTAAGAGGGTAACTATATTTTGGAAAATATTTTTTATACAATCATATATATTTTTTTCCTTTTTTATTCGTATCTGTCTGACTGATTTACAGATTAATCAACAGTACAATAATATATATTCGATATGCTCTTAAAATTATATTTTTATTGAAAATGGCTAGTAAAACAGCAAATATATAGCAGATGTATAGTATCTTTTAAAATAGTATTTTATTCTTTTTAGTAAAACTGTTTACTATGTTCGTCTGTAATGCATACGAATTGAAATATCTGTAATATAGCTTACAAATCCATCTGTAAATAGTGAAATTCAGCCTCAATTTGTTATCAGTAATTCTGAATTGTTTTGACCAGTTATTAAGAAAATTATTTACATAAATATATTACACTTTTGTGTAATTAATTCGTTGGATGCAATAATTTAAGAATGCCTTGATATAGTAAAAGAAAACTATTATTGATATGTCTTACATATTTTCCATACTTATCTTAATACGCAAGAAGATTAGGATTATGAAATTTGTTTATAAAAAACTATAATCAAAAATAAAATCATGGAATTGATTATGCGCATTTATCCGAGGAATAAAAAGAATTCAAATACTAATAACGGCCAGGTTGAAACAGCAATAATACATGTTGCTGATGCCGAAAATTATTGACACCCTATTTTCTTCATGTTTTCAATCACATAATTCATGAAATAAAAATTTTAATTTATTGATTAAAACAAAAACAGAAATACAAAATGATAATGTTTCTCTGGCACACAATTTATATATGTAATTAAAATGTTATTAAACTCGTTAAAAAAGAGCCGTTGGATAGAACATGACAATATGTAGAAGGAATATACTCAACTAATTAAAAATTCCTTTATATATATATATATATAATTATTCAGTCAATAAGTGCAGAATCTTAAAGGTCTTTTTCTATGGAGGCATTATTTTGTAGAAAAAATAAATCACAATAATTAGAAGACCAGCGTGTTGATCAGCTATGCGTGGTGGATAAATAATTGGACTGGTTGATCAGCAGACAGAGTGCGTATCAAGATCGAATGGCCCTTGAATGAGTCACTTGACTTTGATTTTCGTTTCTGTTACTGAATGACTGTGAACCCTTTAGTCGGGTCATGGTTTTCCTTCGTGTGGAACTTGAATATGAAGCCCGTTGGAAAAATTTTTAATGTTTTTTAAAGATTACGATTTATTGTGAAATATTTTTCTTTTGAAATTCAAAAAATCCACCACAGAAATTCCTTCTTTGTCAAAGGAAGTACACGGTAATTAATGTTTATTATACACTCAGGTTTTGAGTAGCAATTCAAAGAAAAACGAGACGAAAATCAATGTCACTTAAATCCGGGACAACTTTCTTCGTCAAAGATAGGCAAAAACACTGAAAACAATCAATGTTTTGATTCAAAAATGCTTTTATGCTGAGTTTTCGCGTAGCTTCTGAAATCATTGGAATCGATAAAGTATCTGTTTGACTGGTTTTGAACGAATTGGAGAAAAAAAAATGGATCTTCATCAGGACAATGTTTCGACCCATACTACATTGTCTGTCTAAACGTTTTGGGACTAGCATGAGATCAAGTAAACTACAACAATAAAAATATAACGGGATATTGATTGTTAGTATATATCAATGCAATAAAACGATTCACATACTACGGTCTGACATGTTTAAATAGAAATAGTAAATAATAATGATTCCGAAAGTTAATTATGTTATTATAACAATATATACATGCATAAAGTTTCACTTGAACAAATAAAAAAAAAGGTATTTCCTATTAAAATCCTGGAGATAAAATATTTAAGACACATGGAATATGGAAATTTTTTATTTCATTGAGAATCAATAACATAAAGGCATGTATTTCTTTCTGTATATTAAGAAATTTCGACTCATATATCTATCCAAAATATGTAGTATTGTATCCAAATATTTACCATTTAATTAAAATTGTCTCAATGAAAAGAAGTAAATCACAAAGATATGATACATAGTTAAATAGATAATAAAGTTAATTTTAAAAAGTCAAGTATATTTGTTGATATTTCTTCTTTGTTTATTTAATAAAATCATGGTGTTCTAAATACTGACTGAGATGAATAATTTTACTTGAAGGTAAATTTCCATAAGACTCCTGATACATTGTTCAACTTCTTCCCACGAGCTATTATACCAAAGCAGTACGGAGGAGAACTGGAAAATTATGAAATGACAGAATGGCTTAAAAATATTCTGTCTCCAGAGAAGATGGCAACCATTGGTGGCATAGAAGTTCCTCATTTTCAGCACTGATGACAGAAAGCTAGAATCATAACTGATAAATATATAAGCAAAAGAACAGGGAGCCTAATTTAGCATTCAGAATAATTTCAAAACGAAAAATGTTTTTACGAAGAGTAAGATTCTGATTACTCTCATTGAAAATCTGATTGGACTTGCTTGGCAAAGCAACAGCATTTAGCATATATTTTCATAATCAAAATATGATTTGTTTCAAGCTTGTATTCTTTTTCTTTCCTCCTGCAGTCTTTATGTACTGTATATTTTCCTGAAATGTTTTTAAATATATTAATTTTTCAGATGCTACTCATTCTTCGTGTAAAAAGATTGAATGGCTTACTCAGCTCCAAATTTTTGTATAAATTTTATAACCCAAAGGGTTTATTTCTTCATCTAACTGAAAATAAGAAAGAAAAAATGTTTTTCTTTTTCTACAGTTATGTGGCTTAACATTACATATATTTATTTAAAGACTTTTTAGCTTTTTTTTCGAGTTTTTTTAAAAATATTTATACATATGAAATAAGCTTTTTTATCTTCAGAAATGAATGTGTCTTCCCAGCATTATTTAATTAGTCAGGGGTAAACATTTGAAAAAGTGACAGGATATTATTAACAGCTATTCAGACTTGAATGCTATGCATATTTTGTTTATTCGGGATAGAATTACGTTATTTTTTTTTTGAAAGCATATATGTATAAATTTATCTCGAAATTAGTATGAGAACTATACGTTCTCAATTGTATCATAACGTTATCATTTAACTTGATATTGTCGAACAATATTCTTTTATAAAATGATGTACATCCATACTTTTTTAATTATTGTATATTTATATCGAAACATCATTTCAGTTTTATGTTTGAATTATTATTTTGATTGAATATATATACCAGTATTATTAAGTGCGAATTTTCTTGAACGTTCCATGCATAATTTTATATAACTATTTCGAAATTCCATTACAAGAGATACCCCTTAAAATGCCTTTTTATAGAAAATTTGAAAATATAGAAATTACTTTTTCTAATTGATCTTTTATTATATAATTATTTCTATGTTGGTATATAATTTAACCATATAATTAATTGATAAAGTTATTCATATTATATGTGTATCTTCACTTCCATACAGTACTCCATATTTTGTTCTTTGTTGTGAAAAAAAAAAATATCCAGAATTTTTGTTTCAAATAAAAGCCCCTTAAGTCCTCCTTTGTAACTATTTATTTTGAAACAGAATAAAATGAAATTTAATTTTAAGGGCAAAACAATTTAATAAGTTTCTAAAAATTTCACAAGATCTAGAGACCAATTTGTACTAGATTACCGTTTAACATAAATATACTGATAGACGGGAAATCTGTCGTAGGTAGTTAAATGCACTCACTTTGGAATAGTGAGAAACTTTGGAGAGTGGGTTGCCAGCTCAAATGTCATCCTTGACACTTGACAGAAACACAAAATTGTAAGATCTACCCACCACTGTCTTCGTATTCCTTCTTTGTAAGACTTAATTGAACAGTCAATCATTCAATACATAATTATGTGTATATTATTGGTATTTTTACACAGCATTTTTATTTTTACAAATATTTTTAATAACCTTGATTAACTTTTGAAAGATTAAAATCAAAACTTAACGAATGTAAAATTTCTAGAAAAAGTATGAATTTTAGAAATAAAAAATTCTATTCATTATTTTATGTTTTGATTAAAATTCTATTCATTATTTTATATTTTGATTAAAATTCTATTCATTACTTTATGTTTTGATCAAAATTCTATTTATTATTTTATGTTTTGATCAAAATTCTATTCATCATCGAGCAACATCTTCAGATTCATTCATCTATTATTTATTAACATTTGGAAAATAATTCAAGTGATTTTTTTTTGTAGCATTAAATGATAAACTTTTATGTTTTAACTATAATGCAAAATTAAACAAATGCAAAACCAAGAAAACACAAATTAAGATTAAGGTTTGATTAAAGGTCGTTAAAATTCTCCGCAATTTAATTTAGCAGCCAATAATAAATATTGTATTGTTATATATCAAAAGTTGAAGTTAATATGTAGTATTATTATAGTGCATTCCGCCCCAGTTTCAATGAAACTATCTCAACCTAGCACAAACATTTTATTTACATCATCCTGCTTAGGCATTTTTAATGCTAAAGCAAATAAATAATTAAGAAATATATTTTTACTTGATCCTTTTCGAAATTAATTTTTACATTCAAAAGCGTTAGGCTTCGAAATGTTAAAAAAGTAATGTAAAAGTATTAGCAGTGCACAAATTTTATATTTTACATATTTATTTATATTTTCTTATTTAATTTTGTTTTCATTACATTGCTATAACTGTGAGATTTACTTGACTCAAGTGTAATTTTGAACATTTTATTTTTTGCATACTCTTCCTTGTTAGATTAAGACAAACATTTACATTTGTTTAATGTACTCGATTTTCAATATTTATTGATGATTTTGAAAGCTCCTAATTAAATTTACATTGTTAAAAACGTTTAGTAGAATACAATCTCAAGATGAATCAATTATGAAACTATAATTTAAAAGTACATGAAGTGAAAATTTAGAATTTAATATGACATATAGGCATTGTCGACTGTTGTACAATCAGATTACGTTCCACTAAGTGAATTGAAGCTTATTAAAAAAAAAACAAATAACAATATATAATAATGTTCACGTTATTACAATTGTCCGCTGCACTGTATCGGAATTGTCTTGCGAGTCCGTCTTATTTTCAATAAGTTTGTAGTCTTCTCTTTGTACTCCATGTCTTGAAAAATATCAACAAAACATCATTATTTGAGATATTTGAACAATATTCTCAGTAGCTCATAATCATTATTTGCTTTTATCATTATTCAATAATCTGTTTGATTCATCACTTGATGCCAATCTTCATAACGATGAGTAAATACAGACTCCCGAATGATATTCTAAATCAACAGAGTTTCTCAAGCGCTCCACTACGCCATAATACAGAAAATGAAATGAATTTATTATTCAATAAATAGATGAAAAATTACCTTCCGTTCAAATAATATAACTTTAAATTTTTATAAATCAAACATCTTGAAGAAACATATTTAAAAGTTGTTATTTAAGAAAATGCTTTGTTAGCAAAAACAATTGGATGGTAAGGAGAGGGCATTTGAGTGAACAGTTTTTTTCTGAATAGCGAAATCTCATTTCATATAAATTACTGCAATTACTTAAAATAACCGCAATGCTAGTTAGCAATAGTTAGCAACACATTAATAATTAATTTTATCCATTAAACAAATGAAACATATATTACATATATGCATCAGTTCTAGAATAAAACTGTTCACTGTTATAAATAACAAAACAAATAAGTAAATAAAAAAAATTATGTTTAAGACTAATACATTTCAACAGAAACACGAACAGCCACTACCTCAGTTGAGCAGAGATTTAAGCAGACAAGCCTGCTTGTTGAACCAATGTTTGTTACAAGAATTTCTGTTCTATTGAAAATGAAATGAGAATTTTTATTTAAATTGCTCACAAATAAAGTAATTTTACTGTCTGAAGACTTATAAATACATTATTATGAAAATTTTTAATTTATTTTGGTTATGAAAGTAAAAATACAAAAGAAAAAGTAATTTGAATTTTTTTTTGAAAATAGTGTCAATATCAATACAGTGATAAAAGAAATAAGGTACTTGTGTAATTTTATTGAAATTCTGTTTCGAACATTTTTACTTTAATCGTTGAGGTGTATCGTATTTTGAGCAATACTGATTGTAAACACTGTAGTCCCTGAAATACTTCACTTGGCATGTTCATTGAACATAACTTAGTTTTACGTACCAATTTACTTAGTTTTATGTACCTTATTTTATAGTTAAAAAGACTTAACAATATTCAATGTAAATTCAGTGGTTAAATTCATAACTAGTAAATTACAAACAGTGCTAAGAGCATGTTATGAGGAACTGCAATAGGAGCATGTTATAAAGAAATGCAATAAGGAATTGCGGTAAGGAAATACGATGACAGCTTGCGAACTCAAATAGTCTGAAGAAAAGGCACGTGCTACCTGCACGTGCACGACGCACACTCATCCTCAGCGCACGTGTCATTCGAGGCTAAAACGTCGTTTTGTTAATAGTACATGATAACATAATGTAACAAATCACAGATATTAAGAAATAAAATATCATAAAAGAAATATGCGATTTGAAAAGCAAATACATAAGAATGTTGACCTTTAAAAAAAGTATCTGCAAAATGATGCATGGTAATTTTATAAAAACTAGCTTAAATATTTATTACTTATGTTCGAAAATTCCTCATTACTTTAAGAGATTAATCGTGTATCTTTAATGAGCTATTGTTTATTCTCTCCGTGAGATTAATATTATTATTAGGATGGAATATCCGATTTTCAAATTCTCCAGTTTGAGAACTGTTGTAATTCACAACAGATAAAAATTAAATGTTCATAAATTAAAATTTTCTCTTAAGAATTCATGAAAACATTTAGAAATAATACTTAAGATATAAGCTAAAAATTGTCAACTGTAATGATTTTTTATGTTACCAATATTCACTAAACGCTCAAGTAAATCGAAATAATAATGGTTCATTTGTAACTGATTTAATTGTACGAAATTTATATAAAATTAAAATTGCCTTTTTTAGGAATAAATTTATCAAAGACTAACTGATTTTATGAATTTTTAAGTTAATGTCATTTTACAACCCACTAAATATTTTAAACAATCCCATTTTGCTTTGAGAAACACGTTTTTAGTAATATGAATTAATAGAAACACTATTTGTTGAATTCATATATTTTAGAAAAAAATTATATTTATGATAACTAAAAATTAAATGTAATCAAGTATGTCATTCTGTAATTTTTAGACAATTTAAAAAAAAATCAGAAGTTTCTCTACTGAACTAGTTGTGATATTAATATTAAATAAACAATTTCCAATGCCTATTTAGAGAGTTTTCAGATAACTGGTAATAAATCTAACGCAATTCCAACAAAAGTTTATAAACAAATAAAAAAATTATAACTTCTATCAGCTTAACCTGTTAAGAACTTCCATGTTACTCAGAAAGAACAAGTTGTTTAATATGAAAATGTATTAATGTTAATCTGTGTTCGTCAGTACACTCATGGACAAAAAAACTAGCGCACCAAGAAATAATTGCGGGATCGTAACGAAACTTGGCAAGAAGGTACATGTTGGAAAGATATGCAAATGATTAGAAATGCAGCATGATTGCGCATTACGTACAGCCGGTAGAAGGCGTTTAACGTCATTCTCCGTGGAGTATAAAACAGGTAACCAAAGCTTGTTTGAGTGTGCTGAATTGTTTACAAAGGAAGAGCTGAGGTAGACATGCCATTACGCCGTTTTCCAAGACAATATGAGCACCGTCGCAGTTTGAGAGGGGGAGAATCATCGGCATGATGGAAGCTGGGTGGTCAGCTAGCTAGTAGCTCGTCAATTAGGCCACTCTGATTGTATTGTGAAGAGGTGTTAGGGCCAGTGGATCCGAGAGATGTCATTTATACGAAGACCAGGCTCAGGACGCCCTCGACAGACCAGTCGTCGAGAAGACCGCCACATCGTAAGAAATGCATGCTTGCAGCCAAATGCTTCATCGGCCACCATCCAGGCAAAGGTAGCACCTTCACTAGGGGCCCCTGTGACTTCTAGAACCATACAAGGCTCCTGGCTGAAGGACATTTGAGATCACGGTGCCCATTGTGTGTGCTGCCCATGACACCCACCCATCGACGCCTCCGTTTGGAGTGGTGTCCGCACGAGGAAACTGGACAGCAGTGGAATGGAGCCAGGTCGTCTTTAGAGATGAATCCAGATTCAATCTCAGCAGTGATGGCAATCGTGTTCGTGTGTGGAGACCCCGTGGTGAACGCCTCAATCCTGCCTTTTCTTTACAGCAACACACCGCTCCCACAGCTGGTGTGATGGTATGGGGTGCCATTGTCTACAATACACGGTCACCCCTAGTATTGATCTGTGGCACCATGACAGCCCAGTGGTATGTCCATGACATCCTGCAACCACATGTGTTGCCATTCATGCAACGGCTCCCAGGAGCCATTTTTCAATAAGACAATGCTCGGCCTCACACAGCAATGGTGTCACAAGACTGTCTCTACACTGTTACTACCCTTCTTTGGCCTGCCCAATCCCCAGATTTGTCACCAATCGAGCATATCTGGGATCATTTGGGACTGCGAGTTGGGCAACAAACGAGTTTGAACGAACTAGAGGCAAGGTTACAGCAAGTATGGAACGAAATGTCTCAAGACATCATACAGAACTTGTATGCCTCAATGCCTGATCGTATCGCATCGTGCATTCGCGCTACACGGGGTTCAACAGGGTATTAAATCCTCCGTTCTTTTGCTTTTTTCTCTGAAATAAATTATCCTTTTTCTTTGATTTTCTAATCATTTACTTATATCAAGTAGTCATTTCGTACGTAAAATTTCGTTTCATTTGGCGACTCCTTCTTGGTGCGTTAATTTTTTTGTCCATGAGAATATTTAAATTTATTATTAAAAGCAAACCTAAAATTCTGTTAAAATATAAAAGTTTACAGTAGAAAAATCCTGCAGTCGTTTTCCTTTTCAGTGTAAGCTTGATGAGATTGATGTTGCATTTGAAAATCTTTAAAAAATGAAAAAAAAGCATCAACAACCAATGTGGCTGATACCTGACTTAATTTAAAATATGTTGATTTATGTCAACTTTCTAATTATGCAAGTACTTATTTGTAATTTTCATATTCTTTTCAGTCTCGTTAAGTTGTTTTCTGTATATTTGAAACTGAGGCTTACTCTTGATATATTTCACTAAGTGAAATTTAGAACAGTACATAGTTAAATTACGTGGACTATTTATTTCGTTAATTTAACTTTCCTGTGTCTGTCCTATTAGAAACTGTGGAATTATTCAGTAAAATAAAAGTAAAACTAGACCTTATAATATATATATATAATGTTTATTATAATTATTTTAACTTTAGTTAAAATAATATTAATCAATTAATTAACTATCAGTATTAAATAATAATTTTTGTCATTAATCAAATATATCGTAATGTATTTGGTAATCTCTATATTATATTTACTAAGCATGTATTAATCAATACATTACGATATATTTGATTTATGACAAAATATTATTATTTAATACTGATAATTAATTAATTGATTAATATTATTTTAATTTTGGTTAAAATAATTATAATAAACATTTATATATATGAGTGTTTCGACTACTCTATTATGTAGAGTAAGAAAGTGGGCGATAAGTAAATAAATATAATTTATCAACGAGTGCTGAACCGAACAATTGTCAATAGCTTTAAATGTAAAAGAAGTTATAAAAAGTGATATATGATGGAAATGTAGTGATTAAATAATTTTTGCTTGGCCAAGAAGTATTAAATATGAATAGAAAATTTATTTATTTTAATTTTCACATACTTGCATGATTTATTATTGTATAAAATATCTTATTCTTATTAATAATACTAAAGAAATATGATAATATTACTTAAATTAATTTTCAAATAAGCAACAACTAAACAAATATATTTACCATCATGAATTTGTTACACTGTTTTCATAGGCCAATGTATATATATATATATATATATATATTTAAAAAAAATCCATTGCTTGATTTTCTTAAAATTTTCCTTAAAACAGTTATAGTTCTATTTGGCTTAAGAATTACAAATACGTTTTCAAAATCTTCTTGCTTCTATTCAATATTTGATTTCAAAATTCAAACTGTGTGTCAGTGGAATTTCTAAAACATTTACAGTCAGGATATACCATTCTTACCCTCCAGTTTTCATTTTCCGGATGATGAAATGGTTTACTGTAAATTGTACTTTAATCTTAAGCATGTAGTCTTTTCATGTAAAATTCAAATCATTATTTTTCGCAAAAATAAACTTGAAGTATGTTCTCATTCAGCTTCCTTTCTAGAAAAATAGTAAAATAATATTTATTTTTCTTTATTATTTTTAAATGATTAGTGTTTCCGTAAAATACATAACTTGATCGAAAAGTATAATATGATTCTATTTTTATTACATGAATAAAGCGTATGTTTCTCTGATGGATTCAGGAATATACCATATTTTAAGAATTAATATAATACATGACTCTTAAATTTTTTTTTCGATATATTGCTAAAATGCAAACAATATATATAGGTTTAAAGAAAGTCTGAATTTAAAATTTCTTTCCTGTATTTTTCAAACTTAATATTGTATAAAATGAGAAATAAGTTTTCGTATAAATATTATTAAATTTATATATGTTACTTATGGAGAACAGAAAACGATTTATTCTTAGATGAATGGGAAATAGAGCAGTATAATTGTTATTTATTTCGTGACAATGAGATAATCAGAAATATCATACAACATTTTTTTTAAATTTTGTCATTATAATTTCTACAGTAATTTAATAAAAGTTTCTAACTTTTTTTTAAATTTAATTATTGTTTAACAATGGTAAAATTTCAAATTATGCTTTTGCTGTCAAACATATTTAAGAATTCTGTGATGTTTATAAAAACATATATATAATAACATAAGATTTTATGACTCGAAATATTCAAACACCTATAGCAATTAGCTTTTTCTCCGAACAGTGTTTAATACATCACAATTTTAAAACTAGCATTTTTTTCAATTTTTGAAAAGTTTTAAATAAAAAAATATGTATTGACTGATAATAGGGGCATTAAGAAAATTCCTTTGCTTTATAACAAAAGCTTCAACTATGGGCTGTATATGCTTAATAACGATTTACAAATATTATACTACTTTTCAATGCAGTCATCCAGTACATTAAAGCAAACATCATAACAAGGTACAAAGTTTTGCATACTAGCATCGTAGATGTTGCCGCCTGTGAAGTTATGGTATCTACTTTTTTAACCATAACTAATATTATGTCCCCACATGATTCACTTCCAAATCAGGAATAATTGAAATTCACTTAGTCCCAGGTCAGAGTTATATGGTGAATGATTTATTAATTCAAATTGGAAGAACTCGTTTCATTATGCACTATCAATTTGCTTGAATAGAACAGTCAAACCCATCTTCCAATGGGAAAATTCACTCACAACTAGTTACACCGTTGTACAGCTCACAGATTTTCTTATGGAATTTACATAACCCCACATTCATTGGGAATTACAAAACGAATTTCATCGTGAGCAGGACTGTCTATAGCCTTAAATATCTTTATAGCGTAAGATTTATACGTGTCAGCCTTTCACTATACGAATTTTTCGATTATGATATTTTTTCAGTCATTGAACACTGAATGTCGCATTGGGAAATCATGCCATCTATTGGGTGATGGACATCTCTGAACTTACATGAAGGAGGAATTTTCCGAATGAACCTCAAATATATGAATTCGAAAGGTAATACGTTTTTGTATCTTCAAAAGCCTGAGACATTCAATTAATATTAATTAACCATTTTCAAAACCCCACAACTCATATACTTTTAAGTCCAAGTTTGTGAAATTTGAAATTTAGACTAATTTGAATTGAAAACTAGGCTGTAATATAAGATACCCTCTCCCCCAAAAAAAGCGGCTTTGACAATGAGAACAGTATTTTAGAAGTTTCTTAACTATGTTAATTAATCTATCTATTGAACTGACATTTACTTCCCAGTGATATGTGAATTGCAATTTGTCGAACTGCGATGAAGAAATTATAAGTATGTTTTTCTGACGATTGTACATGCGACTCAGCCGTTTCCAAAGTGAAGTTTTAGAATGCAGTGTTAGATAATAATATGAATTAAAATTGATGTCATAAGAGTATTAGTCAAAGTTTATCTAGCTCTACATATCTGACACATGTGTAACTCTCATACGATTCTCGATACATATTACCAGTAAGTAAAAAAAATTTTAAAATTAAAATTTTAAATAAATAGATATTAGAATTAAATATTTAAGTTGTTTTTGATCCAATATCATTGCATTTACTTAATCTAATTAATTACTTGATCCAATATCATTGCATTTACTTTGCAACTTATAGTGGGATTGGCATTAAATGTATACTGATTTTGTTGCTATCAGAACTGTTTTGCTGAAACCACTTTTAAAGAATTATATATCATGAGGGTTTTTTATTTGCTTACTAGAAATAATAACGGCACTAAAAAATTAAAATCTTCTTTTCGAACAGTTTATTGAGTTTTTCTCGTTAGTTAAATTGGTCATCATTAATTTGATTAATAAATTTACATTCAACGTTTGGATAAATAACATGATTATTACTAATGATTTAAAAATCACAATTTTTATTACATACGTGTTTAATAGTTAATACAACTTTAAATGAAGTAATTTAATCAATTAAAATCTAAAATTTCGGTACTTTTTTACAAAAATAATCCCAATATTTTCAGAATATTCAAAATCTTAATAAAACAGTAAACAATATATTAATTTCATCTAACAAAAGATTGCTCAATTCTTCGATTCCGGCTATTTTTGGAAACCAACTACGAATGTAATAACTCTGAGAAGCTACCATATTATCGCCTTTCAAAGAGCAAATTTCTCCTATGCAGTTGAAACACTTAAGTATGAATAATTTAGAATTATTAAACAGTAATCAATGGCAAAAATTTTAATAATTTGGAACGTTATTTCATTAATTCAGAATGTAAATCATTATTGGTATTTCGAAATTAAGTATTCAATAAGTTAATTAAAAATATGCAGAAGTAGTTGCAAGAATAAATGACAGATGTGTATCTAAAATTTAATTTTTCAGAGATTACATAATTAAAGACTAACCTTTGCTCCACAGGCTTTTTATTTTTCAATTAATAACCAAACATCTCTATTTAATAACAAGACATACGTCTTACAATAAACTCATTCTGATGTAAGTGTAATAATTAAAGATTGCAAAAATATACGAATTATAATACGTGTTAAATATCTTATTAGTATTTATTCGGAATTATTTATAATATGTACAACATGAATAATAAGTAAATAAAATTACTATTTACAAAATTTATAGCATTACGATACATCAATTTTAATCTAAAAATAATAGCAATTGTGCATTAAACTTCATGATTTTATATTTCTTTGACATTTAGATGTAGGTTTGTTTTAACAAAAGTAACAGTATAACGTTTTAAATATAGTAAATTATTTGTAGTACATAAAATACACGTGATTATAATGTTATTAATGTTTTTTTGGTAATTATATATTTTAGTTGAGCAAAGTAATAGCAGAATAATCGAAAATAATCCGTACATTATAAAACGAAAACCTTGACTTTTATACTTCGATTATACTTTACATTATCATAAGTTACAAGCAGAAATTTTATAACATTACATGTGATACTAAATAGTTATTAAATCTCCATTTAAAAAATTAATATTCTTCCTGAAACTAAATTACCCATCTTTTCAAGGAAAACGTGCATATATTTCACGTGCTTCACGTTTCTGGCAAAATTCTCATCATCATACGCAATATCTTTTTCGATCAACCTGAAATATTACATTTTAAAAATATTAAAGTTTAAATAAAGTATTCCTTGTATATTTAATATTGAATGAAAAATTATAAGCATAGCTTCAAATATAAAATTCCAGGAAATTCGCTTATCAAGGTAAAACGTTGCAATTTATCTTCAAGGGTTACTCGATCGGACATTGTAACTCGCTTTGGGCGATGAACACGTTTCAGTCTTTAATGACCTTTACATTTCACTGTCGCTGGTGTGAACCTAACTATGGTAGTTAACGTGGGCCGTAAAAAGGTTGCAACTCTACACAACTAGATAATACACCAGGAAGTTAAATATGAATTAGAAAAGAGGAAACAGTGTCAGCACAGGCTCTGACGAATTATCTGATACTTTTATTATTAATATTTAGAATTTCTATGAAAATTAATTTTTAAGTTTTCTTTTCTGAAATAAAGCTACAATAAATTGAGTATAACCAAAATAATTCCACAAATGTAAGCAAATTTAAAAATATGTTATAGAACTATGTATTACCAGTACCGATTTCAGGTACAGAAAAAAAATAATATTTTAAAATAAAATTATTTAAATATTGCTAGAAAATTTTAGTTCAATTACGGATCTCTGATCATATTCAGCCCCATATTGCTGATAAAAAGTATCATTTGCCTACAAATAAGTGATATATTTACCCATGCCTGAACGGAACGTTTTGATCGACTAGAAAATTTATTATATCAAAACATATGTGTGTGCTTCTTGAATACACACTAAAATTACACACATACTTTGAAATGTGTACTGTACGAATAAATAGGTACTGTTATGTCTTAGAAGCAAAAATCATTTATTACTACTCGAAGAAATGCTGTATTACTGAGCAGGTAGTAATTGTATGCCGCTATCATGAGGAAACTGATTTCTGGTTTTAAACATTTTAACACAACTTCTGTAAAATGAGTAAGTTCCTTTACTTATTTTAAGAATAATATTTGGTTTTATGTTCCTCTATGTCAGAACAGGAAGTAGAGAATTTTTACTACAAAAATGAAAAATATATATTATATATATAATATAAATTATTCAAATTTGAAACTAATTTTAAATCGTAATTTTTATGAATATTTTTTTAATAATGAGAGTTAAAGAGCCATTTTTAAATCACATTTGTACATTACCAATCACGCGAAAGATCCATGTTGTACTCTTTTATCGATAACGATTTCTTTTTCAGTAAATAAGGATGCCTTTTTCAAGGACCATTAATATGGTATCTTTTGGAACTTTTAATGTATCATTAAGTAGCATTGCAGTTTTACAATTGGGCAAGAACCTTGGATTTCCTTTGATTTTTTTTTATCTTGGGTAAAATTATACATCAGCATGGGAAATAGATGTGCTGCAAAATAAAAAAAAAATGTAAATCAAATTTATTTGAAATGTTTCAAATTTAAATTTATTGCAAATCGCCGCTTTTGCGTGCTTTTTGCACAAAAGAGAGTTAAAAAAGCTGTTAATGGAAACACATTTAGATAATACTTTTTAAATTACGGATGCTTGATAATCGGCAACAAATTTAAATTTAATTTTTCTCTGAATGAGAATGCCTCTTTCAATTACCTTAAAGAATATCTTTTTTAACAATAAATGTTTCTTTGATTTAAACTAGCATTATATAATTATTTAAAACCGTATATTGTCTTCGATTTCAAGTTATTTTGTATCAGAATTTGCCTATTTGCTTTAGAAATAATTACAATGTAAATACAGTGGTGTTTTTTTTTTTTTTTTTAATTTGTGGCTAAATAAAAATATTGAATTTTAAAAATACATAAATATAATTTACAAAAAAGCTCAGTGGTCACGGTAGCCTAGTGGTCATGGGGCTGATGTACGTTAAATCTGCCAAGGCTCAAAGTCCTACCGTTGGCATGGTAGGGAAATTAGGAGAGAGAGGAGCCAACTCAAGTGTCTTCTTCGTTACTTGAGCGAGGTTCAAATTTACGAGGTGCTTTGCCAATAGCTATCGTTTTGTTTCTAGTTTGAAGTTAATAATACCAACCAACAAAACTCTCAGAGAGGTATATCATATAAAACTAGAATAAGTTTATTTTTAACAGGTTTTCTATCGTCAATTTCTTGATATTATTTGACGGGACGAAATATAGTACTTTCTTTATAATCCGACATTTCATTTCCCAGCCTGCCAGTAATCCGGTTTGTTTACATGGGAAAACAAGATTAGCAAACGTTATTTTATGCCTATTATACTTGAAAGAAATAATATAAGCTATCAATACAAAACGATACATTTTTGTAGTTATACTTTTTTCTGATATTTGACACTTTATTTGAAGACATTTTAGTAATTTTTATACATTAAAACGCGACTTTTGATTTTTAAATGCTTTAATACGAATGTGCTCTGGTCCGATCAGAGTACTGAAATAGTATTATACTTAGTTTCTTGAGTGACATGAATCAGTATGAGAATTGAATCGCATATTTGTAAATCAAAAATTTCATGTAATACAGTAATTTTCCTTAGTATAATGATCTCCACGTAAAATTTTATGCCAAAGTATTCTTTGTAAATCAGAGCATAAAGAAACATTTAAAACATGCTGAATTATATTTGCGAGGTTCTTTCTTTTTTCTTTTTTTTAATTCTCTCTTTTATTGTTTATTCAATTTTGGAAATGACAGATCAAGTAAGCTTCAAATATTTTCTTGATACTTAACGAAATTCTTGAAAACCATTGAGAGCATGATTGATATTTTGAGTAGCATAATTTTGTACATAAAATTAAAGCCAAACACCATTATAACGGTTAAAGTAATTTAAACATTGAATACAACAGCTTTAGACTTTTTTTACAGCATTAAGGTGCATACGTTAATAATTGCAACTTAATAAAATATTATTGGTTTAATAAGATTGTTTAATACTTTTTCTATTAACCGGAAACTTAAAAGTGAAGCAATTTTACCTTCCAGTCTGAAACGTTTTGCTGATTGGTGTAATAAATAAAATGTTTGAAAGATTAGTATCCATTTGAGTGAGTTTCCATTTCTACATAAACTATGGATCTACACTACTTAACGCACAGCTTAACTGAATTGATTTAGATTTAAAAAAAAAAAAGAGTTTGAAAAATACTGATGAAAACAGGAAATTTGTTTATTTCACTTAAAATGCGAATTTCGTTACAATACTGTAGCATAAATGAAATTGTTCTCAGAGTCCCTACACAAAATTTTAGAAATGAGAATGAGGTATATCAAATTATAAAAAAATGTACAAAAATAAAATTATACGGAAATATAACACATGTCTAATATTGAAGTGATATTGAAAACCGTTGGAAATATTAAATGTTATTACGACACATTAACTTTGAAGTTTCCCACGTTATCGAACATATAGATTTGGATTGTATTGTAATTACTCATTTCACGAGGAAATTGAATTTTCGTGGGATCTTGAAATGATTTTACCAAAAATGGCTTTTTGTTCCAAGAACAAATAGCAGGACATTTTCTGAAAGATATTTCCCGCTAGGTTTAAAGTTCAATTTTATCTTAGTGTATACACGTTATCTTGTCACACATGAATGATTATTTCAGTAAACTCATCTTCATTTTAGGCTTTATGAAGCAAACAGTAATTGTTTTTTTTTATCACATGTTGAAAGATTCCAGACATTTCAAGGTCGTAAGAACGAAGAACCTATTATTCGCTAATGATTTTAAACATGCAATTATTAGTAAATAAGTATTATCTATTTCCAAAAAATAACTTTGTTGCTTTTGACACGGAAATAATACTCATTTTTTATTCTAGCTGCTATTTTATTAGAACCAAATACATTTTTTTTTATTTTACTAGATGAATTATCCGGTATTTCCCAAGAAGTTTCTATTTGTATGACGTATCAGAATACATATTTTTCATAAGGTTCGAAAAATATATCATCAAAAAGAAATTTGAAAAAAAATTGGGCATCCTGTGGCTTTTTCTTTCTTTCACCAGTGAAACATCCTAAAAGTATTGAAATGATACAATAAATAGCGCTTGATAGTGTAAAGAATGGACAAAAATAAACATACAAACAAATTAAATTTTATATTAGATTTTACCTAAATTTTCAAATAAAAGGAAAATGATTCTTAACTTCAAAATGAAAATGAATTTTAATTATTTGTGTGATGTCTCATGGAGAAAATAATTTAATATAATTGGAAATGTACCTTAATAAGAAAAAATAAGATATGAAGAGAAATAATTATAATTTCTGAAATAGGCATGTTCAGTAACAAGGAATTTAATTTTTGAATGGTATTTGATTACAAATAAAGAAAAATGTTCTTTCAAGACCGTAACTAAGGTGGGACATATCAATTAGAACAGAAAGAAAATTCAATTCAATTTTTAAAATGATATACCAATATCCTTGCAGATATTGTGAAATTAAGAGAATGCAAATTGGCATTATGTTGTTATATTCAAAGAAAAGAAGATTATTTGAAAGCGAATATTAATGTGCAGTTAAACAAAATTTTATTTGAGTATTTTAGTATAAGGTAAAACATTTCTCCTCATAAGGATAAAGCTAAATTAAAAAAAAAACACACTACGTAGATTAAGCAAAATCATGGTTATATTGAAAAACTATCCGCTGCAAATATTTTAAGCACTAGAAAATATCTCTGAATGAAATGAGGATAAATTCATTATTACCTGCATTGGAGACCATAAAATTAATATCTTTATATCAAAAGTGGCTGTTACTAAAACTGGTTTTTATTTCAGAATTAAAAAAAAATGTGATAATTTTTATTCTGAAGAATACCTTACTTATTTTACAGGAAAAAATAGTGCTCATTGAGTTATTGATTTTAAATTTTCAGTTTTTAAGGGTTGAAAGTAATGTTCAAATTTGTGCATTGAAATATGAATCAATGTTTTTAATTTTTTTTTTTTTTTTTTTTTTTTTTTTTTTTTTT
>BMAW01067836.1:0-10772 GCA_019974015.1 Nephila pilipes | reverse complement strand
GGAATTTTGAATTTAGAAAATATCAGGTATTAAAGTATGATTTGGCATATATGTACGGTTTACCAACCTTTATCAGTTATTCCATAATTAAAAATTTTAATATCATTTTTTATAATTTAATATGAAGATTTAACTGGCATTATAATAAGTGAATGTTTTTCTTTTCTTTACTTTTGATTCACTGTCATTACATTGAATTATAAATCAAACATTGTAACTTATACGT
Source organism: Nephila pilipes (assembly GCA_019974015.1). NCBI lineage: Eukaryota > Metazoa > Arthropoda > Arachnida > Araneae > Nephilidae > Nephila > Nephila pilipes. The sequence continues at coordinate 10,546 of BMAW01067836.1, read as the reverse complement.
ACTATTTTTAAATTCTATAATATTATTTTATTCGTAAAACCTTCATTTTTTTGTATATCAGAAAAAAAATATTGAATAATATTCTTGATAACTTGTAATGTGTGAGATTAATTCAAACCAATACAAACTTTATTCAGTTTTAGTACTTGTTGATGACGCATATAATATAAAATATATAAACTCTTATATATTTTAAATTAAAACCTATTATAACAAGACTATTAGAAGCGAAAGTGAAATGTTGATGACGTATGACCTCATGAAAGAGACTTCCCGCCGGTTTCCACTCTTGAATTCTGACCTATTTAACAAGAAAAGTTATATGTTACTCGACACGATTCTCATTTTGAAGTCTATTTTTAATTGGACTTACAATTATTCACATTAGTGTTAATTAATACATGATTTTCGTTCCTTGTGTATGTTCCTTGTATGCCTCTACTGATGTATGAGTTCAGAAGTAATAATCTATTAAAGTAGATCAGAAATAGCTTTAAAATGATTTAAATACATACAAATACTAATCGCTTAGGAAGGATTAGTTTATAGATAGTTAATATTCTATAATTGTCTCGATTCACTTCTAATATGAGTATCTTCTACCCTTAAAGTTGAGGAATAGAGTAATTTCCTAGGAAAGGCTTTAACTTTTCATTAACGATTGTAAAGAAAACTTATTACCTGACCGCATAGAATATAACATAATATGTATAAATTATTTTTAATAAAAATGCATGAGTCTTTTATTTCTGGGAAAGACATTAATATTTTTACGTTCCTTTATTAATTTTGATCATGTTCTTATTCCAGTTCCACATTAATATTAATTATGCTAGCTTTCTATGTCTGATTAAGTGTAGATAATTTTTAAATTACCTGACATGACATACAATATAAATTTACATTAATATAGGTTATATGGAAAAAAAAACATGTATACACGAGTATGAGTTTGCGTGCGTGCCTGCACGTGTGTGTGTAGGGGATCCCATAATTTCTTCAGTGTTTCAAAATTTTATAAGAAATGAAGGAATTGGTGGTATATTTTAATGCGGTTTAGGAAATCGTTATTCTCACTAAGAAAATATGTTTTGGTGGAAGAAAAATAGTTCAAATTTTTGCTTTTAATATCTGAATTCTCTGGAAAACGACTTTTATTATATGCTGGAAAACGTTTACAAGCATATCATAGTGCTTGAGTATATATAATATGTGTTCTCCATCATCACAAATGACAACTTAAAAGCAATAACTGCAACATGTGACATATCCGGATGGATGCTAAAGACCGATGGTCGTCAGGACACAGTTGGAAGCGGGACTCGTCGCCAAGCACTATACGTCCCCAGTCAGCATCATTCCAAACTGATCAAGCCAAGCACCACTATAATCTGGCTCGACAGGGGGCGTAGTGGTCGGTACGAGCTTAGATTTCGTTCTATCAGCCGTCTGTGAATGGTCATGCTGGACACTCGAGTGCGGGCCGTATGTCTGATGGTAGATAACGATGAATCAGGCGCTGTGACAGCTGATCTGACAATTACTATGCCCTTCCAATCTGCTGTGGCCCTAGGTCGACCGCTACCATCCTGACGCTGAAATCTGCCATTGTTCACCCATTCTTGCCAACGTCTTCTAATCGTCGCATTGTTTCAACCCATATGACGAGCGATTCTCCAATTTGTCCAACCTACCTCTTTCAATCTTATGATACGACCTCTTTTAAACTCTGACAGTTGCTTGTAATGAGCTCGAATCCTACGGTGGGGCTTTTTTTCAGTCATTAAAAGATATCCTAAATCGCAATGCAACAGAAAATTTGACTATCAGATAGAAAATCGCATCTTATCGCGCATCGGAACTAATGAGTGAGCAGTTCCGATGCACTGTAGGTCCCGCTGTTCATTCATTTGACTTTAAATTTTAATCATTTGCTTGTTCGGTTCAAATGTCTTTGCATATGAAATTTCATTCAAATTGAACAACTCCTCGGTGCGTCAGTTTTTTTTTTTTTTTTTTGTTATAGAGTATATACCTATTCCTTCAAAGTTTATAATTTTTAAAAAATATTTGCGAGCTTATTCGACACCATACGTATACACATATGTGCGCGCACACGCATATGCAAGCATGTAGTACCTGCACACACACACACACACATATATATATATGCATTATTCAATTCTAGAGTGTGGAACAGTAATAATTATATTATTTCCATTTTTCTAAATTTTTCTTTTCTATTACTTTGCTTTGTTTTAAATTGTTTGATTTAAACAGTTTTTTTTTAACTTTTACATTTAGGGTTTCAAATTGTATATTTTTTGACTATTTAAGTAATTTATTTTATTTGCATAAATATTAATTTTGTTTTTGGTTATTTTCTTAAATATTTCGGATATGTAAATATATATAGTGTGTGTGTGTTCGTTTTCTTTACTTCCACTTTGTTGTATGATTAAATGAGTACAAATTTAATTTTAAAATAAGTTCACATTCAATTATGTAAAACTTTTATATAGTACACATGTAATTAACTAATTCTTTTTATCATGATTTCTATAAAAAGGAAAACTTTTACTGCAATGTCTTTGAATATATTCTAGTTCTTAAAACATTTTAGATTCTGCTTAGCTTTCTATTTATTCAAAACCTGAACAAATTTCTTTCTATTTTTTTTCAACCTATTGAAACTATTTTAGTATTACCAAAATATATTTGCTTTAAGTCTATGTTCAAACTATACTTAAACTTGCCATAATTATTTAAATTACTTTTTGAAGAGTTTGAAATCTAAAATTTTTTTTCACTAGAAATATTCAGACACAAGAGTAAAAGTAGGAATTATAAACTTATTTCATGTTGACATTTGAAAAGTAAATTTTATCATTAATTTTCAATTTGATATATGCGTTTCATTCTTTCAATTAAACCCTCGTATAGAGGCATAATACATTTAAAATGAATTTAAATGCAAATCAGGCGAAGTTTTATATCGTAAATCATATTATAGAGCATAAAAATTTTATTTTCTAAAGAAATGTAATTTATTGGGAAAAGGTACAATATGGAATAATTAAAATTTGATAACAGTTTATATACGAGGAAAAAATACTTCAGGAAAAATTAACACGGAAGCCAGAATGTAGATTATGTGCATGAAAAGGTGACATTATCTGTCTTATTCATATGAATAAACCACAAATTTATGCTGTCAGTGGATTAAAAGCGTGATATCTAAGAGGAGAGTGTCGCTACTAAACAATGTTTCTGAAACATTTTCATAAATTCCTTACAGGATTTAAACTAAATTTAAATTTTTACATTCTTCATTTTAAAAAAATTAACCACCTGTTTTGACTACGTAGACTTGCATATTTAGTTATCAATTATCAAATCTATAACTACATGAATTTGTTAGAATTATTGAATTAAAATCTATACTTCTAATTTTACTCTGGTATTTCTTCATATACTCAAAAAATTTAGTTTCATGCGTTAGTCTATTGATCTTTATATATCTGAATCATACCAGTTTTCAAATGTGGTAAAATAGTTTCTGTTCCTTGTAGATAATATCTGATCCCTTCCTAAATGTATATGCATTTAAACCAAATGACCAACTATCTAACACATTATTAATAGTAGCTATATTATTCTACAGATCAAGCAAGTAAAATTATTTTCTTTATAAGACTGTCGGAATAAATCTCAATACCTTTCTTACTTCTTAAAATTTCTCCAATTTCTTTTTATAGGGACGCTATTAAAACAAGCAGCTCCCTTTGTATTCCACCAAATTGTAGATTTTAATATTGATTAGCCCATCGAAAAAACAATTACACTACTTTTACTCATAGCCTTAGAAATATTGTCTCAACTTGACCCTCTAAAAAGCAATATCCTGTTGAATTTTTCACAACAGTACGACATATTTGGTACAGGTAACCGTGTGGTTATGGCAGAGTATAGGAGGCAGGTTTTGCTTCAGTCGAGTAATGGGTTTGAGACCTCATTTCATAAGAGACCAATCGTGTAGCTGGGTAATACATTAAATCTCTCTGGGTTAAAAGGTCTAACACTTAAATATTGTGAAAGTTTGTAGAATGGTTATCATTCTCATCATATGACCGTGGCTCAACTTTATGAGGTCCATCATCAATAACTCTTTCTTGGCTTTTTGATTGCGGGACTTTCTGCAATGGCTTACTTCTTCTGTTTCTATTATGTAAAGTTTAATTATGCTACATTAATATATACTGGTGGACAAAAAAGTTAGCGCACCAAGGAGTTGACAAAATGAAACGAAATTTTACATACGTAATGACTACTTTGATATAAGTAAATGATTAGAAAATCAAAGAAAAAGGATCATTTATTTCGGAGAAAAAGGCAAAAGAACGGAGGATATAATTCCCTATTAAAACCCCTGCAGCACGAATGCACGATGCGATACGATCGGGCATTGAGGCATTTAAGTTCTGTATGATGTCTTGAGACATTTCGTTCCATATTTGCTGTAACCTTGTCTCTAGTTCGTTCAAACTCGTGGGATGGCCAACTCGCCTTCCCAAATTATTCCAGATATGCTCGATTGGAGACAAATCTGGAGATCGGGAAGGCCAAGGAAGGGTAGTAACAGTGCGGAGACAGTTTTGTGACACCCTTGCCGTGTGAGGCCGAGCATTGTATTGTTGAAAAATGGCTCCTGGAAGCCGTTGCATGAGTGGCAACACATGTGGTTACAGGATGTCATGGGCATACCGCTGGGCTGTCATGGTGCCACGGATCAGTACTAGGGGTGACCGTATATTATATGCAATGGCACCCCATACCATCACACTAGCTGTGGGAGCGGTGTGTCGCTGTAAAGCAAAGGCAGGATTGAGGCGTCCTGCGAGGGCCTTGACGGGGACTCCAAACACGAACAGGATTGTCATCACTGCTGAGATTGAATCTGAATTCGTCGTTAAAGACGACCTGGTTCCATTCCGCTGCAGTCCAGTTTCCTCGTGCGCGGCACCACTCCAAACGGAGGCGTCGATGGGTTGGCGTCAAGGGCAGCACACGTAATGGGTGCCGCGATCCCAAATATCCTTCAGCCAGGCTCCTTCGTATGGTTCGAGAAGACACAGGGGCCCCTAGTGAAGGTACTACCTGTGCCTGGATGGCGGCTGATGAAGCAGTTGGCAGTACACGTGCATTTCTTACGATGTGGTGGTCTTCTTGAAGACTGGTCTGTCGAGAGCGTCCTGAGCCTGGTCTTCGTGTAAATAACATCTATCGAATCCACTGGTCCCAACTCCTCCTCACAACACAATCAGAATGACCTAATTGACGAGCTACTCGCCTAGCTGACCACCCAGTTCCCATCACGCCAACGAGCGAGTCCCTTTCTGCAGTTTGGATTCTACATTCACAATATCTACTGCAGTTCCTCCATTAAAATATCTAAATTTATTTTCATACAATTTACCTCTTCTCTACGAGGAATCCCTGAGTTGTGCTCCTGTATTTGGTTTCTCTTTTCTACGTACTTGTTATGCATTCTCTAAGTAAGAGACTCTGTAATCCTGCTTATATTAAGCATTCTTTTTTGACATATAAATAAAGTTCAATTAATGTACGACAGTTCAATCAATGTACGATATATCTGTCATCAACGGAGGTGTTATTTAAATTCAAAATAGGAATGTTTGGGAACATACTGCATCTCAAACCAGTTTTGAAGAGGAACCATTTTTGCAAATAATTTTTGGTGTGGTAATAGAAATTTTATATTCTCTCAAATAGAAGAGACATATCGAACGACATAATAAAAACTGCATAATTTTTTAATATGACTACAACTTCAATTTATGATATTTTTAGTATCTTGAAAAATTAAATATTCAACAAGCAAAGTGTATTTAATCACTAAAAGTATATGTAAATCCTAATTTGTAGTGCTTATCAATCTTTATGAGTGACACTTTTAACAGCAAATTATATATCAACACAACTGTAAAAAGTACCACATTTCTGCGTATAAGTTTATTGATACACTAGAACTTAATCTCAACTGTGTAAACTGAAATCTTTTTTGTATTTCATTCCCTGTTAATTTTGCTAAATTGCAAGCGGGCAATAATTTTAAGATGAAAATTTCATATCTGTGTAAATTTGTATTTTGTTTTAGTTTGGCCTCCGTAGCCAAGGGTCATGGTCATAAACTCGCTGCCGGTGTTGTTTCGTCATGCCTTGAGTTCGAGTCCTGATGCCATTAAAAATCCATCATGTAGCAGGTGTTAGTAGTACGTTAAATCTGTCGAGGAAGTCCTCTCATTGGTGTGGTGTGAAAATTTAGAAAGTGAGGAGCCGGCTCACGTGCCGTCCTCGCCACTTGACCGATGTTAAAAAATTATAAATTCCGTCGGCAATCACCCTTGTGTTGCTTCTAATTGCAATGTTAATAAACAATCAATCAATCAAAAGATATAGATTTTTGTAGAAATATTATAGTTAATTTTACGATTCTAACTACGAGTATGAGTTAAAATTTGCAAACAATAATATGTTACTTTGCCCCTTTTTGATAATATCTGTTTGTCATAGAATGATAAACAATTCTTTATAGTAATACTAAGCGGATTGCAAAGTTCTTCAGCGGAGACAAAAGCTTACTGGAATGTGGATTCTGTTTTCTTTCTCACGAGAAATTTTATCCAAAATTTCCCGTATGGTTGTCGATGACTGTAATTGAAATACATTATTTGAAGGTTTTAAGGGGAGTTGGAATAGAACTTCTGAAAAATGATGCTGTTAGTTTAAATACAAGTATATATGCTTTGGCTGTCGTAGTGAGAGAACAGGGGAAGTATTATATCGCTAATAGTTCTAAATCTATTGCAACGTTAATTTAACAAATAATAATTCAAATTATACTTCAGAATAATAAACGAAATTTATATTGAAATCAGTGAATGATGAATTGTCTTAAATTGAAGAATTTATGGTAAAATGAAAATACTTTATACTAAGCTTATGAACTTTATGGGAACAAGAAAGAAATCAGAAATAGTTTACATTAATTCAAGTAAGTTTCAATGTTTCATTTACACTTTTTCAAGTAAGTTTCATGTAGTATAATGGATTTTATAATGCTCTTTAAATTAGCTCAATAATATAATTGTACATATGCGTTTTATTTTCTTCACATCCTGCAATAATCGAACTTCGAATAATAACTGAAATATTTATTTCTTCTAAAGTAATGCTGCACACACACATATTTATATTGGTGAAACTCTAAATAAAATCAGTAAATTATATAAAATAAATTTAAAAATTTAGTAAAATTTAATTTTGAAAAAAGTTCCATGTAGTATAATAAAGGGGAACATATACTCCTTAAAAATTAAACAACGCTAAAGGTTCAGTTAATATTGTGATACAATTGCTAGAATGTGTGCAAGTGAACAAAAAGAAAAACCTTTTTAAAAACTTCCAGTTTGATGCATCTCTTATCAAAATACTCGTAAGTAAAAATGATACAATTCTAAAAGATTAACAGACAAATTATATACATTTGAGAAACATATATTCATTTAATTTTATTATATCCCTTTTAAGGAAATTTTAAATAACTTTATATTTGTGGTCTAAATATGCATTTTCACCCGTTTAAAATCGTTGTCAAAATTCCGAAAACGAAGTTTAAAGTAGAATGAAAAAAAAACAAGCAAATGAAATTTTGAGAAAGCATTTAGATCAAAATTTTTATTCTTTCCTTTCAACCAGTTTGACCATGCTATTTATCATTCAGCACCATATTACTGCAGATTAATGTATGCAGAAACCAGTGTTTTTGAATGTATAGAAATTGTAAGTACCGACTCAAATTGAGCTTGAAATATGTTCACGCATGATTCACTCCTACTTCCTGAATATACATAGTTCCAGTGATTAAATAACATTTTCGCTTAATGCATATGCAATTAGTACATTCTGAATAGGTTAGTATGTTAAATTTTAGAATACATTTTTCGATGAAAAATAAATGAAAATTATGAATCCTCATTGAACACATTGTTTTTTATTCAAATTGTTATGTTTTTGCACAATATTAATACAATTGCTTAAGACAATGGCAAATTATATAGCTTAGTATTTTCAGAAAAGCTTTGAATACAGTTATCTTACACAAAATATTAAAAACTCGAATTAAAATTAGAAATATCTATCTTTGTATAATATCTTTTCATTTCTTATCAGTTTTAATTCGGTGTAATTTAGTAAGTTTGATTTTTTGATACGAGATTTTATATTTCACAGATTTATTTATTTTCAAAAATGTGTTGGATGAAAAATGGTTGGAAACCAATTTACGTCCTATGAATGTCATAAATTAAAATCACATTATCAGATTGTTGTTGGAGTAGGGTGAATTGAACACACAACATATATTCAGATAACGTGGCTTAATTAACAAACTAAGAGCAGCTACTCTTGGCTGGGAATAGTTTCAAACTGAGAGAGTTCTCAGCAAAAGCTTTATATATTACAGTAGATTATTCCAAAACACTCATCTGAAAACATAAATAATATTCGGAAAGGTTTTAATAAATCTCTCTCTCTCTCTCTCTCTTTACGAAAAATAGAAAACAATTAAACAAAAATAATTTGGCAGCTGACAGTATGAATTTTTAAAGTTTTTATCAATGGGTTTTCAACCCGGGAACTCACGTTCTGTAGACGAGTGTTTTTCTTTGAAGAAATTGCTGCTTGCGAGCTTCTTGGTAATATTTTTAGACTGGCAACACAAAATCATCAAAAGTACATCAAATATCTTTAAAACTAATTGGATATCAGGTCTTGTATTTGGAGCCAAGATTTCCAACTGGATGAGTAATCGGAAAACGAAGAAAAACTTTTTTAAATGTTTTATCATTATTTTATGTTTTTTTTTCATTATCCTGTGGCCATTAATGACCAAAAAACAGCGTTAAAATTTAGTAATTTTCAAAGCATTCAATTTACCCCTTTTTATTTTCCATTTCAAATGTTTATACATTAATTTTGGAGATAGTATAATATTTTACAGTATTTCATAGCTATGTGAAAGGGAAAAAAGAAAACTATGTGAAAGTTAGACATATCTTACAAAAGTAACTCTTATACGCTGTTAAAAAAATAAATGAACAAAACGATAACATTATACACTATATTAACTGATGTAATATTCTTCATGTATTTTTCTTCAACTAATACTTTAGAATTCATAAGACGTTGATTGTACTGAGAATCTCATTGTCAATTATGTAAATTAAATGGAAATATTGAAATATATAGAATGCAAGCGATAAAAGGAATTAATAATTGTTGGGAAACTTAATCTTTAACAGACAAACGTGTACATTATATATACTAAGGCTACTGGAACGAAAGATAGATAGATTTGACGTAGAACAAGTGATTTGTAGATTTTAACCTTACAAACTATCCTTGGAAGAAAATGTTATGAATACTCCTTCACCTCTTAATACACAATCAGAAGTGTGTTCTAATCACAATCATGTTGATTCTTATCATCCATTCGTAGTGTGATATTGCTTACAAAAGGAAGAGAAAAAAAATTGTTTTTCTCTTTGAAGTCGAATTATGAGCTTGAATCCCGGTTCCATCAAGTTTTTAGATTACATTAAATATTCATTGCTTACATGTTAATGTAATTTAGTAAATAGTTTTAAAAATTCCAAAAGTATTAATTGACTCACATGAAAATGAGAAGTCTGTAAAGTTAGCATTTTTAACAAGCTTACAGAGTTATAAAAGTAATGTGTATATATATATATATATATATATATATATATATATATATATATATAATTCAATTAGTAAATTATTGCACAAAGTAGAATTAATAAATCAAGGATTTATTTATTATGCATAGTTAATATATTGAAGACCTCATTTACTCAATAAATAGAGTAGTGTAGGTAATATTAAATAGTTAGAGGAATTACAACGTTAATGATTTAATTTCTTATGATAAATTAAATTCTTTTGTTAATTTTTAATTGAAAGAAAATACATTAAATATAATGATAAAAAAATTTAGACAAACTAAGGACATTCCACAGTCAGATCTGAAGGTGAAAATATTTGTTTATATTATTATGGGCATCGTTATATTAATGGAGATAATTTTATTATTTATTGATATATAAATTATCTACTCGTTTTGAATCATTATAAGCCCTCTGAAGATAAACCTGATTTTTTTCCTACTTATTTATATCTAATACAAACTAATAATAGTAAACCTGAAACAGAATATTTAGACATTCAATTCAAAATATAGATAATTTTATTATGAGTAATATTTAGGACAGGAGGTATAGCTTTAAGTGCATATTCTTTCATATGTTTATTGTTCCTCTTATTTATTTATTTTTTTTAATTTTTACTAGTTTTATATAAATTTTAATTTTGGTTTTCAGTTTAGTTACAGTTAGTAATTTATTATGAATCTACTTACATGTTAATGAGAGTGTAAACATATATA
>BMAW01067835.1:54484-86135 GCA_019974015.1 Nephila pilipes | reverse complement strand
ATACCGGGTGTCCATAATTAAACGACCCTACTTCAAAATTGTGTACAGACGAAACTGTTGTTCAGAAAGTTGTAAAATTCTGTGTACGACATAAAGAAGGGATGCTAATTTGTTTGAGCGAATAAAAAAAAAATAGTTCAAAATTTCGCCACTAGAGGGCGTTTTTAATGGAGATCATATTTAGCATACATTAATACTTAGCATACATTTAGAACAGTTTACAAATTTTGTTACAACAATAAATGCTCAACATGATGACCATCATTTTCGGCTACTATTTGAAATCGCAAGATAGCATATTCCACCGTTGACCGCAGTGTGTTCTGGGAAATGTTAAGAACATGTCGTGAAATACTGTCTTTGAGATCAGGTAAAATTCTTGGTTGATCTCAACTTACCAGCTGTTTTAAATAGCCCCAAAGCCAAAAATCGCATGGATTGCTATCAGGCGATCGAGGAGGCCACAGATGACGAAATTGGTGGCTGATCATACGTTCTTCTGTAAAGTGGTTTTGAGAACGTCCTTAACACAATGTGGACTGTGTGGAGGAGCTCCATCTTGCATAAAAATTATGCGTGAAAGGCACTGACGTGCTTGCAGATCCAGAATAATTATATTCCGTAATAACGATGCATATCGCTATCCAGTGATAGAACTTGTTACTGGACCTCCAGCACCTAATGCTTCGAAAAAATTCGGTCCAAGTATAAAAGACGCGGAAAACCCACACCACACCGTTACTTTTGGTGAGTGTAGCAGAACTTGTAAGGTGGAATGCAGATTGTCTGTTCCCCAAATCCGGCAGTTGCGCGTATTCACCGAACCGTCCAAATAAAAGTGTGCTTCGTCTGTCCAGAGGATTTTCCTAGGCCATTCTGGATCAACTTTCAAACGAGCAAGAAACTGCAGTAAGAACAGATTTCGAGTCTCGAAATCATGTGGAAGCAAATCCTGCACAAGTTGAAGCTTGTATGGATAGTAACGGAGGATGTTTCGCGTGATCTTCTGGACAGTTGAACGAGGCAGATCCAATGCTTCTGTCACATGGCGAACTCTTGTACTAGCCTGCACATTAAATGCTTTGTTCTCTTCCACCTGAAGTGCAACTTTCTCTATGGCTTCCGCAGAAACAGGTTTTCTTCCTCTTCCAGAACGAACATTCAACGATCCTGTTTCTTCAAATTTGGTTACCATTAATCGAAGATTTGTAGCAGTCAATGGACCTTTTCGCATCCCCTTTAAGTTTATCTTGATGACTTTTAAGAATAAATGAATCAATTAATAGATTAAAAATACAGCCATTTCAAACTGAATATTAACAAGTAAGATCGACTCATTAATTCGATCGATTAAGATCGATTCATTCAGAAATTGTAATCCCCACTTTCATGTCAGCAATTCAATTTTCAAAGATGTTAATTGTGTTTTTAATTTTAGAATTATGGAATATAACTTCTTAATTACTTTTAGTAAATTTCAGGGGAGGGGGAATTAATCTTAAGAATCTCTTTTCTGAGTCTTATTTTAGTTTCATAAGGTACATAATAAATTTTTGTGTTATAATCTCACTTACTAAACTCTTCCTTTATATATTTATACCTTTAGCTGCGATGATGATATCAGCCGGGTTGGTTATGATCATGCTCTCATGAGTTGCATTTTGTCACCCGAGTCGAGAGTTTCAGTCCTGATGTTAATTAGTTATAATCCATCCTGTAGTAAGACAGATAAGCTTAAAATTTGTCAAGTTTCATTAACTTTATGTTAGGATGGCTTATAAATATGGAGAAAGGTATTTCAGGTGTCGTAGTTTCATGGCAATTATTTAGAAATACAAAATTTAACAATAGCATTCGATTTAATTTTAAATACCATGTTAATACCTAATAAATAAATAAATCGAAGATCAAGCTATCATGATCACGATAGTAAAGCTGTTAAACTGCTATGATCGTGATTGTAAAAGTAGCTCTGAGATAATAATCTTTCATGCTCTTTATCGCACACAAGAAAATCAATCAAAGGTAGTGCTCATTCTTTTTTTTTGTCCAAATTTTACCTTTGTTTTTTTTGTTTTTTTTTCAAAATTCACCAAAGGAGAGTTTGAAGCCTTTTTAATTTTTAAAAGCAGACACATAACATCATAAAATAAAAATGAAATTAATAAAATAGTATTACAATAGGCAACCATAGTATGCAATTGTAGTTTAGAAAAATATAAGTTTTTCATATCAGAAAATGTTAATAAGTCTAATGGGCATTACCGTTGGATGATGCTATCTTTTAAGTGATTCTGAATTAAACATGACGCTAATTTAAAACTTAGCTGTGATTCGGTAGGACATGGCTAACATACAAAAAATTGATTCCTGCCGTATAGAGTCATCCTTATCTCTAAGTATCAAGCTGTTACCTTCGTTAATACTTGGATTTACCGTTACGTACTGGTAACCAAACAACATTCAAAACTGTAGGTTGTTTCCTGGGACTCTGCTTTATAATTGTGTCCATTTGAATGTCACCTAACTCTAGATATGGCTTTATGCAAGATATCAGCAACTGGATATTTCAAGAAACTAAAACGATTTATAAACATTAAAAACACTTAAAATGATTTAAGGGTACCAGGTAACAACTTGACCAGTTAAGGGGAATCGGTACCTCCAAAAATGATCAAAAAAATTATTTTTTTTATTTTTATTTCGAATTATTCTCTGATTATTATCTTTCGTTTGATGTAATACTTTTGTATGAATGAGAACGAGAAACTTCAAAAAGATGAAATTGAAAAATGTAAACAAAAAAAAAAAATCTTTCGGACTCGACCACGCATCATTTTTAGAGATGTCAGTGATTTTGTTATATTTTTTATCAATAATTTTCTAAGACTTATTTTATTTCTTCTTAATCAGAGCTGTAACATTTTAGCCTTCTTTTTTCGGACTACAACTTTCATTATAAGCGATTTGTTGTTGAAATCTCGTCTTTTATTTGTAGTGTCAATATCGAGATAATTATAAACATGTTTTATATAGTCTTTGTCAAGATTTTCTTTCATTATTCTTTGTGCTGAATCTATTGAAGTTTTTGATGCTTATATTTTTGAGAGATTTTTGATTAAAGAGAGATTAAAAATGCCTTGCGTAAAACGGTCATGTCCTTCTAAGCAAATGAATAGTAAACGATGGTGTAGTAATGCTGAAAATAAAGCTGATATTACATAAGAAAAATTTACCGCGTCTAATGTATCAGAATTAAACAGTTATTAAATGTTAAAAAGACTGAATATTTCGATACTAGAGATTTCTTATTGTAATATCTTTTCTACAAATCAGTAAACTTTTAGACAAACTGAAATGCCCAGAATGCGGAAAAAAAAAAAAAAAAACTTGAAAACTTGAACGTAGAAAAAAGTTAGGATTTCCCTACGCTTTAAATTTGATTTGCATTTCTTGTGTTTCTTAAGTTTGTGCTGGAGCTTCATCGAATAATAGGCAAACAAATACTGTTTCTGATTTTAATTTATGAGTTACACAAGTATTCTGCACCATTGAGAAAGGTTATTCAGCTATTCCAAAATTTTGTATGGCTATAAGAATCTTGCCCTTTTCATCCAGGTCACACAGCAAATGTACTAAATTTCTTCACAAAGCCTATGGTGTTGCTGCTATGACTATGCTTACAGAAGAATATTCTGAAGTATGTAGTACCTGCTGATGTCCCATTTGTCAACATATTTTTTCTCTCGATGGTAGTTGGTTGACACGAATCCATACATCTTTAACTGGTATTCGTTTTGTCATTAATATACTTACAGCTTATGTTATTGACTTGAAATTTATGTCGAAAGCATTCCGTCATTGTTCTATAGAAAAAAGAGAACTTGAAGAGTCAAAAGCAGAATTTGATATATGGTTTGAAAGACATAAGAATGAGTGTGCTATCAATTACACCGATTCATCGGTTTCGACAGAAATTGAGGCAGCATTGATAGTGTAGGAAATATCGCAATAATTGTGATTTCGATATTACACGTTATTGTCTGATGTAGATTGTAAAACTTTCAATTATTTATCTGAAAGAAATATCTATGGGATATTGTCAAAATAAAAAAGAGGAATGCATAAGTCATGTGTGTAATAGGTTAGGCACTGCTTTACGGAATGCTGTAAAGAAATCAAGCGCTAAAGATATCTCTTTAAGTAGGAAAAGTTGTGGAACTTTGAAAATTCACTTCTTATTATCCAAAATGCCATATTAAAAAAACAAAGGAGATGCTTTTGTCGTGAAAGGAACAATATATGCTACATTGCATCACATCATTTCGACTGATAAAAAATCTCAAGATTCAAGATGTCAAACAGGTGTTAGTTTTTGGTGTTTTTACCAATCTGCAATAGCAAAGGGAGAATAACCACTTACCTATTAACTGCATATGAGAATACAAATAAAAGAAAGCTTTTTGCCACATATCCTTCCAATTTACTAACGGCTTGCTTCTAATGAACTCTTATATTAGTGCGTCAATTGCGGTACACAAAATGCGAATGAAAGCTTAGACATTATGATTTAGTCGAAGTGTCCTAAAGAAATATTTGTGCACAAAGATCGTGTGAAATATGGAGTAATAGAAGCCATTTGTGAATTTCACAAATAGATTTTATGGAGTGTCAAGGAGACACAAAAAGCTATGGCCTAACTTTTGGTAAATGCACACACGAATTGGGTGTAATCCTGGAATCGCGAAAAAAATTGCTTAGCATAAGAAGTGAAAACACCAAATATCAGCTTGCATGTAAATTGGTAAAGAAAGCGGTTTTAAAAAGTGAAACGTTAATGATAAAATAAAGGTTTTACATATAGACCAGGATACATTTGAGGTGCAAATAATAATGTAAATCTGTATCATTATTTTTTCATTATAAAATGTGCATGTATAATATTTAAATTAAGACAACTAATATAATTTTTTTTCATATTTTTTTTTCTTTTCATTTTATATTTTCATATAAAATGGAAAGAAATATGAATATATAAATTAGGAATCAATTTCTTAAAGAAATGTATACTTCTTTTTTTTAAAAAAAATAATAAAATTTTGTAGATATCTGAATTTTTGCTGTAATTTAGCATGCCGAACAATATTTTATTTTTTGTCTCTAAAACTAAATAAGCCCTTTCAAAATCAATCCCTAAAGTTGTTTAATATATCCTTGAGAATATTACAAAAATAGTAAAAAAATATTAAATAAAGGAGGAGTAAAGTTTTAATATTTTTTCAAAAATTTTTAATAAATTTAAATTTTTAAAATTGTGTTAACAGTGTATTCAAATTTTCATTTAAAATAATTTTCTTAAATAGAAACACTATATAGTTTGCTAAAACCAAATTTTTAATAATACACCTAATTCAAGTGTACCGAGTCCCTTAACTAAAAAAAAGAAGTTATTTGTGTCAGAAACTGATATTGGGGTAGACATTAAAGGTACCCTTTTTTAACTCTCCTAGAAGGATGGATTCACTTCTTGGCATTTGAATTTTCACATTTGACTCACGTTTATCGAAAACTGCCGACTCTAACTCACGGTGGTCAGCTTGCTAGGATCATAAGACTATACAGCTCTAAAGAATACAACAATGAGTTCATCGACTGGAAAAGTTGTGACTACGATATTTTTAGGGATTCGAAAGATGTCATACTATTGGATATTTTAGCAATAATAAAAATGATAAGTGAACAATTCAAAAGAGAGTTATCTTAATCTCATTCCAAATCCCTATTTCCCATACCTAGACTAGGGATATTTTAATTATGTTTTTCACTTCTTTCCCTATTGATATATTTCTTAGATGCTTAATGAATGCTTAGGGAAAAATAGATTTTAATTTTTAATGTATAACATTTTTATTATTAATTGATTTTTAATGTTCTGTGTTCTCGTAAAATTAGCTTCCTTCCACATTTGAAAACATGTACCGAATATTTCAGCGAATAAGATGTCTTTCAAATAAGAAGAGATATAAATTTGGTAAAAGTTTTATAATTTTATCATTTTATATATGTCCAATAAAATGAACTCTTGACTATCAACGGCCAGTGAATCTAGATTATATCATATTGAATGAAGGATGGATTTTATTAACTTCTCATTAGAAGCAACACCAGGGTTTATAGCAACGAACCTCGTTACTCGAACATCGGTTAAGTGACGAGGACGAAACCTGAGTTGGCAACTCCCTTTTCTAACTTCCACACCATAGCAATGGTAAGATTTTTACCCATGACAAATTTAACGTGCATCAACCTCGGCTTCACGGTGGGTCTTAAATGCCTTCCAGGTCACGAAAGTCCGCGATCATGATCACTAGGTTCCTGCGGCTACTTCTTTTTATATCAGAGATCATCATTTAGAACATCTTTTTTTAATTTTGTTGCATCTGGTAACATTTTCTATAGAAGCGCGTGGCGAATCACGAACTCACATGTACCTCTAACAAGTTTATTGGCTGCGATACCTTTTTGTTCATGGTCACGAGATCGCTGCCGATGTTGTTTCGTCAAGACGTTGGTTTGAGTCTTGATACCACAAAAGACGCACCGTTTAACAAAGCAAATGAACATTAAATCTGTTGAGGCTCCATGTTCTTTCGATGGCAGGGTGCGGAAGTTAAAACAGCGCTCAGATATCATTTTCGTCACACGATCAAAGTTCAATATATATATATATATATATATATATATATATATATATACAGAGAGAGAGAGTTTATTAATAAACTGCAAGATAATGTTACTTTTTTAAATACGGCCCTTCTGATAATTGTTTGGGATATGACGAAGTGTAAATGTGACATGTACCTAAATTTAACTTCTTTGATTTGTAATAAGCTATAGAATATAGTCTATTAATATAATTCCATATTTGTAAGTTTTGATGTAATTAATTAAATTTATATTAGAATTTTAAAGGAAAGGAATTATTTTCCAAAAATACTAATTATATGTATACTTTTTTATTTCTTGCTTTCATTAATTGCTAATTACAGAGCTCTGAACATGAAATTTTATGTTATTTAACAGTTAATAATTCTATTGAATTAAATTTTTGAATGAAAAAATGATTTTTTAAAATGAAATTTGGATCATGCATTATTAAAATAATTCTATCGCTAAATTATTTACAAGAAATAGATATCATAAGATAAAAAAAAATTAGTAGAATTATTAACTACATTAATTAAGGTAATAAATTAGTGTTACAACATTATAATTTAATTTCCCCTGAGATTTTAACATTAATATATATTTAAATCCATTGTGATGATTATGAACATTTTTAAGGCCATTGCATAGTTTTGAAGAATGTATCAATACAACCATATACTCTCATAAAAATGCATTGTACTTGTGAAAAATGCAATTTTCTTATTTCAACTGATCATATATTGATAGGTAATTATGGTTTTATAATTGCATATAAAACCATAATTACCTGCCTACTCTTTATAGGGATTAAATACGACAGCGATAACTATTTTCTGATTTTTTTTTGAAAATTTTAATCTGTATTTCGCTTCACTTAAAAATAACTAAAAAGGCTTAAGTTAGATGCTACTTTATCGATAAAAAGAACAAAGCATTTGCATAAAAAATTTAAGTAGACTTCTCTGCAGTGTCACAATAATGTGTTCTTAAACATTAATATTTTTTTGTAGATGATCACATTATAACTATAATCTTTAACAATGTGTGTGACCTGCACACTCAGTAACATATTTAATAGGATGACTATGCGTTTGAAATATTGTGCTAAAAGTAGCTCTAAAAGACAGTATGTAAAATATAGTTACTGTATCAATTCTAAAAACCTAAACTGTTATTTTTAATCAATATAAAATCAAAATTAACGAAAAAAGAGACAAAATAATTTTGCACACTTATAAACACACACACACACACACACACACACATATATATATATATATCGTGGAAGACAGAAGATTCTACGGAATATAGAAAAGTACGAAGATTTTACGAAATATAGTCAAGCCTACTATACGAGTATAGTAGGCTTAAATCCTGCATAAATAAATCGTGGTTGAATAAATCCTGCATATTAGACTATTCGAGGTCAAACAACCATTGCTCTTGTATTCTTTACAAATGATTTAAAATGCTGTGGCATTTTTAAAATAATTTAGTTATCATGCAATTTTATTTGGAAGACTAAAACACATGTAAAAGTATTTAAAAAATAACATGTAAAGGGCAAACGTAAGCCTTATGGAAAACTTGTATGTAAGCCAAGTCAAGTAAAGTGTTTTTTTAATATTTATATGTTTTATTTTAAATTTCGTGGAAACACAGTACATTAAACATCCTAAGCCTTCCTTCCTTTATATTTTTATTCAACCATATATCTTCATGGTGCGCTGTATAAATTTTACCAATGGAAAAAGAAACGTATTTCATATCTATTTCGTTTATTTATGATGTCTGTGTTGGACTTAAATTTTTTGTATTATATTTTTTTTTTCTTTTGGACTTTAAAAAATATTTTAGTCCAATTCGATTATGCCTCCTGTAAAAGAAATTCCAAGTGGAAATGTACTTTCAACCCCAAATGCTCGCCTGAGGACATTTCTGGCTTGAAAAAACACAAATAGAAACTATCGAATAGGAATAGGGAAAAAATATATATATTCGAAGAATGTTTTGGGTATTTTGAATCTAACTGCTTTTTTTTTTATTCGTCCATTCCATTCTTATTTTTCTCACGCGATCACTATCGAAATGCTAAGAAATAACTCAAAAGAAATTTCCATTAAAGGAGGGCAACATTTATGTTTTCTAAAAGTGTCCTCGTATTTAATTTGTCAGCTATTTCAATAAAATGAGGATTTTGATGCATCTAGGAGTTGCATTCTTATGTGAGAAAGAGTTTCTTTCATGTTAAAAATTACTTTCAGAAGAATTAATTTGTGTAACCTTTGTTGTTAAAACTGTTTAATGAATATATTTATTCTGTTAAAAATATGTATGAAATATATTGTGATATCCTAGTGGCATTACAAAATAGGAGTTAATCCTACTTAAATTAAATGGAACTGTTTACAAGAGCACACGTCAGATACAAGCTGAGTGTATAATGGAAATGTGATATTGAATTTGAGATAAGAAAGTAGGTTACGTAGAATGCGAACTGAGTGTGGATTTCCTTGTTGTTATTTAAAAATTTATAAGTATTTAATAGTATAAAATGTGGAAATAAATATAAGAAACATTAAACAGTTCACGAATGAATCGCTACACTATATTGAAAATCACACGCAGAACTTATTCTTATTTTTTTTTAATTTGAACTTTATTGTAACTATCTGAGAGGTCAGAATACGTATATACACTATAATCTTAAAATACTTATTTCAGATAGAGACATTGAGATTGCGTCATAATATATTGATGTGAAGGGGAACACATTATGCATCCTTTGAACCTGGCTAAAACATCATTAAGTATATATAAAAATGCCAGTGTTTTTTAATTTTTTATAACAAAGGGGTGTATAAGTATTCAATGAAAAACAGAAACACTGCTTTGGCAGATTAGTTACAAAGAGTTTAAGTTATCGGAAGTTGTGCTCATGTTATGTACCAAAAATGCTGACGAAGATTTACAAAACCAATCGGATAGACGGTATGTGGACTTTCCTTAAATGATACAGTTATAATGGTGATGAGTTTCTAAGCCAAATTGTCACTGGCGACAAAACTTGAATGACCGATATGAGACCGGAATCAAAGCAGCTTTCTATGGAATAGAAGCATTCAACATCGAAAGCAAGCAACCAAATCGAAGTGAATCTCGAGCGAATGATTTTAGCACCATGTGCTCTGTGTTTTGGGATTTGCAGGGATGTTGCTTGTAGATTTTTTGCCTTTAGCTGGTACCATAAATTCCGATGCATATTGTGATACTTCAACTACACTGCATTGTGCAATCTAAGACAAAAACGTTTCATGTCCGGTAAGTATATTGTTTTGGTGCATGGCAATGCCCGTCTACACGTAACTCATCAAACTCGAGATCTCATAATCATATGGCTGGCAACAACTTAATCACTGTCAGTATAGATCTGGAGCCCAGAGGCTACCATTTGTTCCTTACCAATTAAAAACGCATCTAAGCAGTAAAGTGCCATGATGATGTCAAATCGTCCGTGTTACAGTGATTAGCCTATCAAGTGGTAGATTTCTAGGAGGATGGAAGCTGGAAACTGGTTGCACGGTATGATAAGTATTGCAATAAGGAAGATACTTATTTTGAGCACAAGTTTAATATATAGGATTTCGTATAAAAACAAAACAGTAGCAATTACTTCACTTTTTTTTTAATATCAAAATGGTACCTGCATAAAAACATACTTATTATAAAGTTTCTAATTCTGAGTATTTGCTTCAAGTCTAAAACTCTCATAACTTAGAATGTTTATACCTTAAAGTACCCAATCATTCTTTTTTATTATTGTGTTCTTAATATGATTTTTAAAAACAATTGGTTCCAGAATGTGTAGAAGAGAATTCGATAGATCTCAGGTTAGAGGATGCATTATCTTAAGTATTACATAAAACAAATGGATCATCTCTTATAAGTTCTGAAGAATTCTTGAATAAGAAATATCAGTTTCCTTTCTCTACATTCTTTTTACATCTGAGATACAGAACGTATATTTATCAAAGCTTAATTTCTGCAGCATATGTAATATTGCTAAGCCATTCGTTTTCTTACAATGTTTTTTTGAAATCTCATTGTAAAAAATAGTTTTAGAAGTGTCTTCAAGAGAACTGCTTAGACCATATTGTAGAAGAAGTATTATCTTAAGGAAAATAGAGAGATTATCTTAAGGATATTGTCTTAGATGTTTCGAAGAATTCCTTAACATAGCGTTTTCCTATTAATACTCCGTCATCACAAATTGTAGCTTAAAGTATAAGCACATATAATTGCAATTATATGTGCTTATACAGCAATGAATTTTGACAGTTTTCCCCCAATACTTCAAAAAACTCTTTTATTAGAGCTAATTTATCTAAATCTTTTCTGTTTTGATATGCTCTACTATAGTCAAAGTGTAGACATCTTATAAGAAAATTGAAATTGTTTGCATACAGTTGTCCAGAATATCGCAATCCCAATGTCGTCTATTACCCAGGGATCTTTCACGTTTACATCTAATGATATATGTACATCGCAAATATATAACAACCCAATAAATGCTTTTATTTTAACTTTATATGTTTCTTTAGCATCCGTTTCTACGGGAAAACGATCTCTTATTGATCTAATAAAATATTTGTACATATTATTTCAGTTTCAATCAATTCAGGAGAGATTAGTAAATTCCATGCTTCTGTAACAGAAGTGACATCTTTTAAAATAAATTTATTTCCAGGAAGTTTTGTGATAATGATTTTTGAAGTCTATTTAAAGTTTGGACGGAGTTTCTCTTTCTCTCTTCCTATAAAACAATTGCTTATTATATTCTACATTATCGTCTTCTGAATCTGAGATGATTTCTTTTCAGAATCCGGATTACTGTTGTATTCCACGTTGTCTGGTTCTTCATTATCTTCGCTAAAGCTTTCTTCATCCGAAAATACTGTACACAATAAATGTCTTAAACACATAAGATTCTGAGTTTCTTCATCATAATTCCGAAAACACGCCATATCGAACAAATAACTTGAAACGTCCGCACATTTTTAAAACAGTAACGGGAAAACTCGCACAGGGTATGACATACACCGATAGTTGATAAATAAATATCTATTTTTTGAATTCACTTACTGGCCATTCCCATTCAAGGTGTGACCTGAGAATCAACTACAGGAAGATTCACCCATTTTTCAAAAAAGAGTAGAAAGAAATAGTGAAAAAAGAAAGTAGGTGGGTATGTAATAGCCTGCGTGAATAATTCCGGGTTAATGAACAATTACAATCACAAGACCTGAACACGCCGGAAACCAAGCTACAATCAAAACAGTGGATTGCTTCCGATAAATCTGATCGTAAAGATGCAATAACAACCGAAAATGCTGTGAGGACTATGTGTTGTGTGGTGTCTTAGATTCTTGTCTGGTATCTCAAACGTGTCTTCATACTCATGAACTTATTAGAGAAAGGAAACACGAGCAAATTACTCTACTACTGTGGGTTACCTCTTTTCCATGTCCTATTCCCAATATCATATTTACCATTCCTAATATGTGTACTTTTGGGAACCACTTCTTAGACCGGCGGATTTCAAAAGACAATTTAATTAAATTATGGCTATATATTTTGCAAAAATAAGGTGCTTTCAAAAGATGAATTAGCACTTGAAGGAAAAACGTCTAATCAACTTTACAAACAGCACATAATTTTACTGTTGTGCGAAAAATATAAGTAGGTGGAAATTCGTCTGTCAGAAATATTTTGTAGATCAGTTTTGTGAATTTTCAGGATAAATTTCGAGAATTTATTTTCAGCTGATGAAAATCAAACTCAATTAAATCACAGAAAAACCTTTACATAAATAAAAAATATATTCATATTATTTATTTCATGTTATATTACATGTATTCGAATGTAAGCAATTGCAATGGTTATCTATTTACATAATTAAAAAAATACATTAAGTAAATGTATACATTATCTTCTTTATTAAACATACTTCATGATTGATAGATATCTCGCTAACTTAAATCATTTACGTCATAGAATAAACTTTAGAGCATGTAAGAGTCAAAACAATTAGAATCTTTAAGGAGAGTTAGACCATTATTTCACGTTGAATTTCCTTTGATGACTTTATCTTCCAAAGTACTCTGCTTTAAAGTTTTACTTTGAAAGTTTGTTACTTTTAAAAATAGGAAACCAATTAAGTTACCGAGAGGATATTCCAATACCTTAGCTCCGGGCACTCGCCATGCTGCCTTATGCGATAACTCTTGGAAGAGCCAAAGTATTTCACTACGTAAACAAGGGGAGTAGTCTAATTTCCGATGAAGCGCTTCTGCTGAGGAGCTAATTTCTTTCCTTTGGAACAATTAAATCTTTTATGAACTGTTATTCCGCATTAAGTAAGGAATGGCGTGTTTTCAGTTAAAAGTGAATAAGAAAGTTGTTTATTTATTAATTAATTAGCGTATTTGTTCTACCGATTTCAATATATTACGTATTACTGTATTTTTTTTTCTTTAAAAAGACATTTTCGAATAACAAAGAACTGTACTGCAAGGAAAAAGTAGTAATAATGATGGACATATAGCCACCCAAAGGACTATTATTATAGTTGGATCACTTTTGGCGCACCGCATCAGTTTTCAATTTTTTATCGTTAGCTTCAATTTTTTATATTTAACATAAATCTATTCAGGTTTTTAATTTATCTCTTGCTTTAATTTTAATTACTTGTAGCCGATATAATATTCAATTCAATAATTTATTCGGTCCTTTGCCAAGCTTTCCAAAGAACTTTATATATATATATATACTTTTTATTAATAAGGCAAGTCATAAAAAAATGATTTTCCATTTTAGGAAAACGAAAATTTCTAAATTTATTCTAAGGTAATGTTAATCAAAGGAAAATAATAAAGCTTCTGATTCTCAAGCATTAAGTAGAGAAATAAAAAT
Organism: Nephila pilipes; assembly: GCA_019974015.1. Taxonomy (NCBI): domain Eukaryota; kingdom Metazoa; phylum Arthropoda; class Arachnida; order Araneae; family Nephilidae; genus Nephila; species Nephila pilipes. The sequence continues at coordinate 72,455 of BMAW01067835.1, read as the reverse complement.
TGAGGTATTTTAATTATACTTTAATAGCATTTTTCGTGTAGAAATTCTCGAAAAAAAGCAATTGAAATGATCTTAAGTAAATTGGAATCCCTTTCCACAAGATAAAAAAATAAAAATTATATGAATTCATTTAGGAAAAAAAGATTCTTAGCTTTTGATACCTTTTTATCCATGTTAGGTGATACTGTATGTCTTACGTTTATTGGTCATCATCATATAAACATAAAATCCGTGACGTACTGTAACTAGTACTTTTTGACTTCTAAACATTATTTTCCTTTAGATATTTTTTACAAATAATTTCTATGAAAATATAATTGTTTCTTATTTTTAATTTCTTTTTCTTATGTTTCTAACAATATTGGTTTCTAGTTTTATCTTCAGACAATTAATTAATAAGTAATTACTAAAACGAAAAAAAATCATTCATTTCATTTGCAGAGGATTCTAAGTGATTTTTGATTGTTTGTATTAAAGTTATAAAACATTTATTCATAAAATATTTAGGCAATATCTTAAGCCATATTTCTAAAAACCATTTCATTAAGTAACTGAATTTGAAAAACATCTAAATTAATTGTATTCAACATTTACTTTCTAATTTCATTTCTTCAATATTTAGCTAGCAATGTTTTCCTTGAATTAATTGTTTGATGAAAAGTATAATGGAATGACAACTCTTAAGTGGTTACAACATGGGTTATGTATGAATAGATTGATAATTTGGTTGGTCAATCGATTGCATTGGGAGAGATATAGTCTAAAATTATTTCATAGTTTTTTCAGAAATTTAAGGGTAATAGTTGTTTTACTGATTGGTTATTCAATTGAATTGAGATTTGGAGCAACAAAAGTTATTAACCCCACGGTTAATAGTTATTGCAATACTAAACATATGGCAATTATACCCGTAAAATAATAATTATAACTTTGTTACCTCCATTGCTTACTAAATAGACGAACATTCTAACTAGAAATTTCTTGACTACATTATATAACTTCATAAAATACGTTTAAAGGATCACTTGATTGAAATAATTTCTTCAATTGAAAAATCACACATTTGTTTATTAAGTGCGAAATAAAAAGTACATTACAAAAAAGTTAAAGTTAAATTTTTAATCTATGATTCCATATTCCAAGACAAAAAAAAAACAACAACGGGAGATTACGCAATAAGTGATTAAAAAGGACGTAAAATATGATTTACAACGAAAATATATATCAGAATTATTAGAATAGAAAATATATATTTATAAATGTACTTGTGTTAGAAATGGAGTGTTAAAAAAGGGAAATGGGAGTAGAGTAACTCATTGTAGCACTGTCCATTTATCCTTTTTTCCTATTTCTAAATGTGCAATACAACATTTTCTGAATGTGTTCTTCTCTCAAGAAAAAGCCTCGCCATAATTTTTCCAACCATATTCTCTTTCTTTAGAGAAAATTCACTGTATGTGATGCGACGTGATTGCTTTTTAACGTTGCACTGAGAAGTAACACGAGTGCTCTTTGTAATAGAATTCGTAATTTTTAACACTGCTCAGCTGACGAGGATTATACTTGAGCTGTCCTTTCCCTTTCTACGCGAAAGCGAGGTCTTCGGATCTTGATTTCATCAGCCCCGCTACACGGCGGGTCTTTAGTTGCATCATGACACGAACTCAACGCCGATTGCGAGTCCGCAGTCATGACCACTAGTCTACCACGGTCATTGCGTTTATTAGAAGCAATCCATCATTTGTATTGTTTCTTGATCTGCGAGCATAATCATGAACGGTGACTTTTATAAACGGTGACTCGTAACGTCTGTAATCAAATTGTGATTTGTAGCAAGTGGAAACAACCACGGTAACAGCTTATTGTCTCAGTAACGCGCTCTATTGCCAAAGCCACGTCTTTTTTAACTCATGTTTCTTCTAAGTATATGATAAATTCTTAAAGATCTTTGATTTACGAAAACTATAAAGGATTTATAAATTTCAAACAAGACATACAGATAAATATATTAAAGTCGAATCGTATAAAAAAATAAACATTAAAGGAAAGTGGAGCTGAAGCCTACAGGGAAACGAAGCAGACCTGCTAGCGTTAATATATGCATTGTATTGCTTCACGCGACTCTACAAAACAATACTTGCGTGGACCTTCTAATAATCCAACTCACAGAAGTGATCTTAGCTTCTTTGCCACCACGCGCACCATCTATCTATCAATATGAAGTTACAGCTATCATTTCCTTAATCCGTGAACTTTGCCCAATATGTGGAATAGGTTGAAGAAGAGGATAAAAAATACACTAACCTGTAAAACAGGAAAATAATACTTTTAATGATCTGACTACAAAAAAATGAAACAAAAGCAACGAACGCTGTAAAAGCGTCGTCAATTTATCGTTACAACAAATCATGATAACTGCATAATTCGTAACAACGTTCACATTCTCAAGCTGTCAAAAGGGAAAGAGTAGATGGAACACTGAACTTATAAACCTGATATTATATAATAAAAATTTATTCCCTCTCTACATGATTAAACATTAAAAGCGTACCGTTAAGCTGAACTGTATTTCTAAGATATATGGGATACAGCCTTCATGTTCCATACATTCACATAGCAGTAATTTTTCTTACCTTTAAATGGCAATACCATTTACATACCGATCATGTATTATTATGTAATATATAATTTTAATAAATCTATACATTTCTCCAGAATTCCTCTTATCAAAGCTTATATCTTGATAGAGAATTAATCACCCTCTTCTTTCAATTTAACAGAAAGGATTTTGGCTCAGATTTAGCACTTTATTTTTTTTTTTTTTTTTGTTCAACTTAAAATTCCTGGTGCATGAAAACTTGTCCTTTTTTCCAAATTTTTTTTTATAAAAAGTTATCTTTTTAAATATGGATAAATGAAAGTAATATTATGCTTATAGGATTTGGTTCTATTCGGTAGATCACATTATATATACAGCATAAATTCCTATAAATTATCATCCGATCACCTGTTAATATACACATATATATATAAAGTAAAATTTTATTTAATAAAGTTAAATAATTATATATAGTAACCATGTATATAAACTAATAAAACATTATATAAATTACAGAAGAAATAAATTAACCAAACTTAAAATATAATGTTAACATTAGTGCATATTCTATTCGTACCAAATTAATAAATAAAATTATAATCACATAAGAAAATTCTACAAAAGCAATAAAATAAAGATAAAACTAGTATGTTAAACTGTAAATTTAAGAAGATGAAATACCTAAAAAGGAATGAAAGACTTTAAATTGCTGTAAAATAATTGAAAATATAAATATAATTATAAATAGTGTAAAATAAAAATATAATTATAAATACTGAAGATTACATAATAAATATTTACAAAATCCAATAATAAATTACCTAACTACAGCAATATGAAACTTACATGTATTTAATATGTAACAATATGATCAGTAATTTAAAAAAAATATTCATGAAAAATAATATATATATTTTTTCCCTCATATTCTAGAAACATGATGTAAGCCAAATTAAGAAAATCCGATAGTTTCAAATTTAATAGTTTTGCACATTTTCGAGTACTTAAGGAGCGAATTAAAAGTTAAATAATTTTTTCTAAGCATTAAGAAAATAAAAATATTTTTAATGAAAAATAATGTATAATTTTTAAGTCTTGAAGCACTTGAAAGGGTAAGGAAATGCGTGAGCATATACCACACTTCAATTAACACAATTCAGTAGCTTGCAAATAATCCAAGACAATTTAGTAGTGTCATTAAGTTAGTATTGTGCATGAATATATGACTCGTTAAAAATAGAACAAAAATGTAGTTAAAATATTTACAAAAATAATAGTAAATTTATAACTAGTAGTGATGCGGCTTATATTATTAAGTTAATATCCTAGATTAGAACATAGTAATTAAGAACAACTTCAACTGTCGAACTGTAACAACGGTTGAGTGTCTGGAAAACAGCAAATTAACTGGAACGGGATGACCTCTGCTCATCCAATATCAGCAAATCTAGGCCATAGATGGAAAGAAAGGAATTCAGACAGGTCCAGAAGAGGAGGAGGACAGTAAGCAGATCACAAGACAGCATACGGATAGGCCAAACAAGACAAGAACTATTTTTTTTTTCTTCTGTGTTTGTCTGGAAGCTGCACGGATATAAATACGAAAAACCACAGGAGTGCCCGTAAATACTTGTAATTTACATGCAGAAATTACAAGTTACAACGCACCACCATCTGCCAAGGTGAGAAAGTGTAAGCGGATCTTTCGCTCTATATTTCGGTGAAAAGGCTTGAGGAATGCCGCCACATAGGCTCAAGGAATTGACCCTATGTGGTTCAATTGGCTCAAAGAATGCTGCCATACGCAACTGGATACCTAGGTAATTACCGATAAATTAAGTAACACTGGTAAAAATATATACAAGCAAAATAAGTATTAACGAATCAAGAGTTTTCAAGTTAAATATTATTTTACATTTAAAAATTATTTTTGTAGTTTTCAGTTCATCTTTAAGTGAAAGCTTAATTATTTTTTACTTATAATTTATATTTTTTTAGGCTGGACATTGAAGACTAAAATTCGAATACGAGAGCTATACATGAAAGCAAAATTTCAAATCAATCAGACTTTATTAAGTGTAAGGCTATGGCTTCGAAAATCCCCCTTCTCAAGTCGCCATTAATTGTAAATACCATATCATTGTTTTATCATCGGAGTTATACGCGTATGCAAAATTTCAGTTCGGTTGGAAAATAGGAATTAGCTTAAGCCTAAAGTAAAACTTTCGGACTGTAAATACATTTCTACATACACAAGAACACATCTTGTTAAGTGAACGCTTATAAAAAGGTAAAAATGTTCAATAGACATTTCTGCAGAGAGTTACCTCATATCGATTTCTCATTTGTAGCAAGGTTTCATTTTGAACTCCCTTCATATGGTGAAAATTGTATGTATACAATTTTAACGATTCTTATCTAAATGATCCATATGAATCTATATAACCATTATACTTTACGGTATTTTTGAAAATCTTCACATTCTATGCTGGATTTATATCATTTTCTCTTCACGGTGTATATACAAAACCTGATTCAGCCATGAGGATTATGCTACTAGAGTTGTCCTAATCTCATTGTAATTAATATTAAAAAATAAACTTCTGAAAAGATTTATACCATACATTAAAATATTTAAACTATGACTTTAAAACAAATGTTTATTTATGCATTTTATTCCCTAAATACATGAATTTGCTTCATATATTTTAATAAATTTTGGGCTTTCGCTATTATCTTTTTAGCTCTTATTTGATGTTCTTCAATTATTTATAGAACAGGATGTAGATTGATAGATACAAAAATCCAATTTTTCAAAGTGCGCACAAATAGCTTTCAAATTTGATTAAAGTGAAATAGAAATCATAATATGGAGTATACATTTTATTTTATAATCATAGATTTAAATTCAGCCCCTAAGTAGGAGAAAAATTTCATATGAATAAATATTAAGGATCACATTTTTTAATTAAAAATTAATAGTAATTAAAAATAATATGAATAATAAATTTGGTAAGTTAAGAGGCTCAAGAATGAGATGATACATGACCAGTTTAATGAATTTATAAGCCTCATAAATTTTCTACGAATATTAGAGAATTAAGACCTACTTTACTTTCAAATTTTACGCATGTTAATTGATGAAAAATGTTTCGACATAAATTCGAATTAATTTCCGGACACAAAATTTATTTGGCTTCTTATTGCTTACTAAGCTATAAATGAGTTGTAATTTCTTCAAGTTGATCGTCAGGAGAAAACTGCATTGATGCGATAAAACTTGCATTCAAAAAACTTATAAAGGGAAATGCGTTATTATCCATTAATAATTCAGTGTTTTGCAAAATATATGAAATACAATAATATCTTGTATTCCTAATTTAAAAATGAAACATTCAAAAAAAAATGTTGCTAAAAAATAAGTGATTTAGTATAATTACTACATTTATTAAAATAACATCTTTGAAGTATAAAATTTAAAGAAATTGACACTATATTCTTATATATTTTCCAAAAAGAATGTAAATAGTTAGAGTTCTCTCCTTTATAATTTCAGGATTTCTTTTTAAGTTTAGGTTAATAAAGGTTAATATTTCAAGCTTAAAAATGTCTAAATAAATAATTCGCTTAACCCAATTAACTTGAATCAAAGCACTGAGCGAAACAAAATGTTATTGAATTAGCAGAAATATCAGTGTAATGAAAATTCTGATTTCATATCTTTGGCAAGATAGAATTTAATTTACTTTGGACTACGATGTTATATTTTTAAGCAAAATATAGAGTAAAAGTATAATTTACCACAATAACTTTTTATTAAAAAAATTTTAACTTATATTAAATTAGCTGATACATATTTTATGCTTTTCCCCCAAACGTTAAGCAGATATATTTTGCAAAACAATTATCTTTATATTAGAGACTTTTGTACTATTACTGCATATAACCCGAATAAAGAACACTTTTAATGTCCTTTTTTTTAATAAAGTGTGCCTTTTTCTGGATAAGTTTGTACTTAATAATGTATGAATAATTAATGAGAATCGGATTCATTTTTGTTGTACTTAATTGATTATTCCAAAAGAGCCAACACTACCCGAGTTGTAAGTAGCTAAGAATGCATTCAAATTAAATGGAATTATTCGATAAATATAAATGAAGAACAATTATTTCAGGAAATTAGTGTTCGTATAAAATACGTTCATTCATTTTTCTCATGAGTATTGGAATACAACCGTAATGGTTCCATTATAAGTAAAAAATTACAAAATGAGTTTCACAATTTTCTATGGTCTCCAGCTGCTACATGGAGTTCACTTTGGCTTAAGTTGGATTCAATTTCATCGATAGCTGTGGCTAAAATTGATAAGTAATTTGTAAGAGAGGGATTTGATTTAATTTGCATCACGTCACTCTATAACAACAATAGATCCATTGGCAACATAACCTCGTACAATTGAGTCAAATATACGAGCCGAGGTTGACATCAGATTTGATAGCATAAGTTAGTGAAACAGTTCCCATTATTTTGCTCAACATTTTGTAAAAAGGCGAAGATTATATATATATATATATTCATAGGTTTTACGATTTTGCAACCTCTGAACAATAGCGGTAACAATGAAAGAAAAGTGAACGTTGGAGAAGATTTTCAACGCAAGTGAAGAAAATTAAACCAGAAAATTTAAAAAAAGAAGAAAATAATATCAAAAATTAATTAAGCAATTAAAATCACGTTTAAGTTTCTCTCTTTTTTTATGTAAGCAAATCGGTCATAAATTTCACAGGAGAAATGGTTATGATTTCAGACTCTAATTCCACCCTATATATAATTAAAAAAGAATTAACTAAAATTCCTCGCGTCATATGTAGTCGACTTAAGCAACTTCACAAAAAAGAAATTCGTGACTTTCAATAAATTCATCATATGCCAATGTAAAAGGCAATGGTAAACAATGCCCAAACGTGCTAGCCAAGGAAGCTCGAAATAGAAACCAGTTTTCAGTGACATAATTGTTTTAAAGGGATATGGGGTAACAAAGGCTATTATCCCCTGAGCAAACACCTCCTACTTTTACATTATCTAGTTCGTGATTGATTAATTGTCAATTGATGGACTGACGTCTCAAACTTAGAAGCAACATGAAAAGATCTGGCTATGATTTCGATACTTGGAAACAGAGTCATCTGACGAAGACGACACCTGAATTGAAACCTTCTTCTTCAAATTTTCCCAAAATTCCATGAGGGAACTGAGGGCCTATACAAATTTAACATGCATCCATTTGTACGGCGTTTGGTCAGTGACATCAAGACTGGGACTCACGACTCAGAGGTAACAACGGCGGGAAATAGTCTGCAATCATGATTATTCAGTTACGCGTGACGGTGGCTAGTATCATTGGCTAAGTGTAGTCTTTTCATCAAATATCTGAAGAAACCACTAATTACAGACCTTTATTGTTTCAGATCTATAAAATCTGCAATGATAAAACTCAGTTCAAATCACTGTTATGGCATTGCAATTCTACCTTACAGTACACAATCCTGTGTTAATTGTAATAATTTGTCGGATACTCTATTGACACCTAAGTTTGTGTATAATGCCAAAAATGTTACAGAATATTTTTACTCTTGACAATGCCTCTCACATTTATTTATTCCCACTGATATTCATAAACAGGTTTAAAGCTCTTGATTTTACAGATTCTGCCATTCAGGTCATTGAAATTATTTACTTTTCATTATCCATGACACATCAGTAACAACGTTTCAAGAGGTAGAGATTAACTTGGAGAAGTTTATTTCCTGGCTAAATATATTTTTATAGTGAGTTTGATTGTACATCAATTAATTATTTTGATGATTATAAAAAATGGGTAAGAAAATTTCACAAATTTAAATGCAGAACTTTCGTTAAAACTGGAAGAGATTTTAGATCTTTAGTAATCTTAATCCACATTTAATGACACGAGATCGCGTGATAATATGAACTTAAACATGTCATAAATCAATAGTCTTATGGGGCATATAGAAAGCAAGCATTTTGTACTAGAAAAATAAATGCTTTCTCTTTCAACTTAACTCAATTTCGGTTCCTAGCATAAAACTATTTTGTTTTTTAATCCGTTCAAGACCGGTGAAAGGAGAAAGAACCACTTCTCCAGGACTACGTGCTCGAAAAGTATACGCCCGCACGAAACAGGGCGATATTCCTCAATAAGATTAATTTCATATAAAATTCATATAAAATCATCCCTGCAAAATAATACTCTGAAACTTACAGATTATTATCATTGATGGTGTTTAAATATACGGTAGTAAATTTTTTGTGCTAATTAAAAAATAATTGCTAATATTTAAGAAAATATATTCATTTTCATTGTGATAAACAATTATACAGATATGAAAATAACAACAGTATAAATGACAAAAAAACATAATTTACGAAGACATAAAATATAGATAAAATATTAGAGAACTAAGCACACAAGAAATGTAAAATAAACTAAATAAAATTTCAAAATAATGCGTAAAACTTTTGAAGCTTTTATACCTCTGATTCAGCAGGAAAAACATCTGAACCAAAAGCAGGAACTGAAGTTTGACACTCTGTGGAATGATGTTTGAAGAAAAAAAGGACTTCAACCGTAATCTAGTAACCTCCAAATATTCAAATAAGACGTTCCAATTTGAAATCACACCAGTGTGACTATGGGCCCGGTGGCCCGCAAATATCCATCGCAAATACGATACTGGGGGGCCGTGAAGGGAGAATCGCGCTGTAACGTATACGTGATCATAGTCCTGAACGGGTTAAGCTCCAAAATTCGCTTCACTAGGAGAGCTTTAGTATAAGTGAGATATGCTATTGACTTTTTACTATTTGACACAATTAACATTGGGTATACTAGCAACAGATTATGTAATTTGAAAATATTATAAATTTAAAATAAAACATGAATTTGGTTAAAAAAATTAGACGCTTTATTTAATATTTATGAATATGATGCAATTAATTTAAATCTACGATTGTTCAATAAATACATAAATACAAAATCTGTACAAATGATATATATATTCTAAAACAATAAAATAAAAATAGAAAAGCAAGGAAAGAGAAATAAAGGCAAACTACCGTTACTCGACGTTTCTATTAGGTCGATCTACGTTAGTCTTTTAAGAGTAAATTATGGCATAAAAATTTATCTCACTTCATTTTACGGCACCGATAGTTACATTTAGCTTAAAACATATATAGTTTGATAATTTATCGTAGCTAATTTTAGTATCTGAAAAGAATATTGTTGTATAGTTAAATTATTTTACCGTTTGCCTCAATTCTGATGATTTTATGAATTTGATTTTCGACACATAATTATTTATCATATTTTTTTTTTTTTTTGCTGTTAAAATTAGTTTTTTTTAGATCTGTAGAAATGTTATGTTTTAATTGTAATGGTATGATGATGATGGAATAAAGAATATTGTGATATATACGTGTAAGATTCGCTGGACTAAAAAAACTATTTCTTATCCTAAAAATTTTTTAATGCCACTTAGTTTTCAAAACAATTATCCGAACATTTATCCGAAGTCATTTCTGAAATTGAAGGACGCGCGTACGCAGATCACTAAAGATAATTCCAATAATATCCACGCATCACGACTGTTCCATTCTGCTACTTACCATACCACCGAATAAGCCATGCCACAGAACTAAGGAAGAATGTTCCGTTCTACTTGCCACGCCACCGAGCTGAGGAAATATGACGAGTGCTGAAGTGAAGAGAAAAAAAGAAGAATGGCGGCTACGACCGGTAGCATGACGAACAAAAATGGCATGAATCATTAGTTAAATGTTTAGTGTTAGTGAGTTTTGAATATTTTATTAATTGTGTGTGTTGTGTGACTGTTAACAATAAATAAAAACTTTAGCCAATAAAGTTGGACTATTCGATTGTGTATCTGGCATTGAATGAAATCTACAGATATGAAACTAAGAACTTACAACGGACAAACGAAATATTAGTATAAGGAAATAGCCATTTATTTTAGAATTTTTAGATAATAACTAAGCAAATAGTTATTTTTTATGGGCAATGACATAACCGGATTATACAAAACATTTCAAAGTCCAAAACAGCCTACGAGGAAAACGAATCTTCTTGAAGAAACCCCTCTCACAGCAAGCTTTGGAACAAACAAGAAAAGTGCTTGATCCTCTCTCGGGTAGATAGCCTGTGAGGTCCTTACTTCACTATACAGAACCTAATCCGTCAAATCTCACTAAGTAATCAGTCGATAATTAGACATACTCGCCAATTTTTTAACTATGTTTATTAGATCTAAGGTTGATTAGAAATAGTTATATATATTACAAATTGTGGTAACCAATTTACGACCGAAACTAAAGTTTATAATTTAAAATTCTACTTATCTCAATAACTACGAAACCAGATCCACGTCAGAAAAAATACTTCTAAGGTGACTCCGAGTCAAATACCTGCTATTCTATGATCACTGAATTTCTTGCACCATTACTGTTAGTATTTTAATCTCCTTTAACTTTCTATATCCTCTCAGTAATTTAACACGCCCAATCCCTTTATATTATCTTGAACTGTTTGTAATACTTATGTTTATACAGAAATACTGATTTACATAATTCACATTTTATCCACAAGGTTTAGATTTACAAATCAAATAAAGTCATAAAATATCCCAAAAGTACGTTGAAAGAAAGAAAAAAAAACTGGAAAGAATCCACTGCAAGGTTGTAATGAATGTAAAATCTTTGATATCTGATGCAATATATGTATCTGCGCAACCTTTGGAATATCATATACCTTAGACGAGTTAAAAATAAAAAAGTAGTTAAATGTTTTGAAAAATATAACGTATTTTATTATATGAAGATTGATATTGTTCTGTGTACTGAGTCAGAACTGCAGGTTTCGTCACCAAAGAGATTCTCCTCATTGCAAAGCATCAAATATAGTTTGTTTTAATTTAGTATATATTACTTGTTTATTGGAAAATGCCCTTTGTTAGTTAATAATGGAAAATATATATTAAAATCATTTGATCCCAAAACATTTGAAGAAGGAAGCAATATTAAAAGAGTAGTTCGAAACATTTGTGATAAAATTTTGGCACCCTCAAGATATTCTTCAAATTTCGAGTAATTTTATTCATTATTTCTTGATTCCTCATTCCTAATGATTGAAGGTAATGCACTAATCAACAAGTAAATAAAATTCTTAAATCTGACGTATGTTTTATTTTAATCAAATAAAAAAATCGAGAGAAAATAATTGACATATTTTTTAAAATTAATAATTACTAAGGAAGGCAAGCATCTAACATATAAGTAAAAGTGTTCACAATTAAAATTTAAATGTGATCAGCTATGATATTTTCTGGTTGAATCAAACAATAACCCTTTTGGTAACGAATACCAACCATTAAAAATAACCAAATGATTTCGCATCGCATTGTGTTTTGAGGATTAATCATAATAAAAGACTTGCACAGCAAACTTCATATACACAGCGTAAGTTTCAGGAGAAGTTAGTACAATATCAAGGAAGCTTCGTTATCTGCAATGGCTCATCATTACGTTGCAATCGTTAATGGTTTTCATTTAGCTTTCAGAGATGTAAACTGGAACACAATCAAATCCAAATACACTTTATAAAATTAACTACCTTGTGCCATGGAATTTTTAAGTTGAATATTTTAACACTGCTGCATAGTTGAGAATTATTGACTCCATGGTGTACCTTAAAACAACATAAATCCTCTTTGTAAACCATTTTTCTCAATTTGACGTAGTCCTCATCTTTTGCTAACACGTGACTATTCAGGTAAAAACATCGGAGAAATTCCAGTGGTTTTTGTCAACACCTTGTTTTAGATGCATTATTTACCTCGCTGGCTGCACAAAACTGGCTTCCTTTGGAGTGATCATTTATTTTTGGAAATAAGTCCCAAGTTACAAGGTCGGGAATAAAGACTCTTCTATACTTTAAGCTTATTTCCATGTGTGCGACCTTTTTTTCATTTCTTAGCACAGCTGTGACATTAAGAAATAAAGAAATGCATTATGTGGAGTACACATGTATCTTTTAGTTGAATGAGAACGTGGACACCCGAGTAACAAATAACAACCACAATGTCATGGAAGTGTTATTGTTTATTTCATTATCTAGACATTTAGCCAAAAAAGTAGTTATAATATTTAAACATTAAGTAATACATGTTATTTCAATGTAAATTCATTACAATAAATAAAACATATTCTCTAAAGCATTCTAAAAGTATATTCTATAAATACAACTAAACTTCATTTTTCCCATAAAATCAAAAAATAAATAAATAAATAAATAAGACGAACAATAAATTGTTCTCACTTTTATTGTTGTTAGATTGTGTTTACGATTTTCTGTGTTTCGATTAAAGTGGGGTCATTTATTCCATTTAGTTTTCATTATTTTTAAAATACATAAGTATGATTTATGAAATAAATGTTAAACATAAAAAATACATGGGTTTTTTGGAAACTAAGACTTAAATAATAAGTAAACTTTGTATTGTAGATAAAACAAAAATAAAAAGATTTTCAAGCTAACATTTTTTTAAAAAAAATATTAAAATAATAAAACTTTGAATCAAAATGTTTTAGTACGTAAATTTTCAGTTTTATATCTATTTTGTATACATTAGAATTTCCAAGGTATATTTGTCAGGAAACCATTACAAGAGAAATACAAATATATAACAAACCACAGGAGTAAAACATTTAATAATTATAAATTCATTTAAAAAAAAAATGCATTTCTCTTTTTTGATATACTTGAAGTATGTTGATATGTGTTGCACATTTATATTTTATTCAATTAACTTTTTGCTGAATATAGTTACATAGTTATGATATTTGAAATGTAGATGTTTTTTTGAAAAATATATATAGATTATTCCCAATATGAATATATCTAATATATTTTCTTTAAAAAATAGCTTATTTCTACATTAAGACATCTCTGTGTGTAAAATATTAAATACTTAATGTCGAATATCTTGTTCATTTCATAATTTATTTGCGATTCCTGAATCTTCAGTATCCACATCGGTAGACCTATTTTTTTTACTCTTCTTTACATCGGAGATGATAATCGGGAAAAGAATGTATAGGCGTAAAACTCCGTAATTGAAAGTATATTTTTAATTAAGTGCATATTGCCTTTTTTATAAAAATATGGAAAAGATTTTTGTAAATTATATTTTAGATTCGGGATTATGGATTTAACTTTTGCTATGTTTATTTCAGATGAACTTTATTTCGTTTCTGATTTCCAAATATACGGCTGTACCACATTTTATTTATTATAATTAAACAATGTATAATATAGTTAATAAGGAAATTGTATAATACTAATTCAAATAGAGGCGTTAACTTATTCCATGTATTCGATCAAACATCGAACTAATTTTTACACAATATATATTTGGAGAGAAAAGAACATCAGATGGCTACTGAATTTGTTCTTCTGAACTATGACAAATATTATAAGTATTCAGTATAGCTCAGTTATAGATATACTTTTAAAACAATTAATTAATTTTTTAAATCAAAACACATAACTATAATTATAAAGAATCAGAAGTTTGCTTAATTTAGGATTCAAAAAATATTATTATACTATTTAAGCAAATGATTTGGTTCTCATTCTTGGTTCTTAATGAATATAATACAAAAAGTCCCTTAAGACAAATACTTGAAAATTCTAATATTTAACTTTAAAACTGAAATAAAATAACAGAATTGTTTTTCATCGTTGAATTTTTTTATTTGAAAGTCGGAAAATGAATGGTATTTTGTTTGCAGAAAATCTCTTTGAATCAAAAAACACTGTTTTCAAAATATATTAAACTTTTTCAGAGCGTTTTGTCAAACAAAACTAGTTTAGTTTTTGATCCTAGAAAAATATACTATTTACGCCAAGTTTAGATAAAATAATGGAAACATTACTTTATTATAATATTATGTACAGTTCCATATTTTTTTTCGAAATATCTTAAGTATGAATGGGATTCGAAGATAATAATGAATCATGTATTTAAGCTTGTGGGAAATTCATATGCATTGATTTTCTATTTAATCAACTTGTATTTCTTTTTGTAGTTAAAAGATAACTTCTTATTACATTTGATAGATCTTTAGCTTATCCTCAATCTCTACCATTTGTAATTGGTCATCAATATTATGAAGTAAACGTTATTATGTCCTGAAAAGTAAAAATACTTTAAGGTATTGACCAGAGAAAATATATATGGACCGATATATCATCAGGAAAGCCTTTTTTCACTTTTTTTTAAAGAAATTCTACTGAAAGCGTGTTAAATTTTTGCTTCGAATACATTTTTAAAGACATTTGAGGATGTTGTTTTTCACCCCGACTTAAAATGCCGGTACTATTACTTACGATATTAAATAAAGAAAAATTATACCGGCATATATATATATATATATATATATATATATATATCCTAAAGAAAAAGTATTTATTACTTTTATGTGTAACACTTTTAAACAAAAATTACATTACAAATTAAGCAAATGTTTGACTGTTATGCATCTTTAATTAAAAAAACAGGATGTTGCAGGTTTATATTAATTGATTTAAGATTCTAGTACATTTTTGTATCTAAATTTTAGAAATGATTGTGCAGAAATTTGCTTTTAAGCAATCCATGTAGTTTTTTCCTCATTACATATTATTAGTTAAAATGCTTTACTTTCAAAGCTACCCTTATCAACCTTACCCGTCAATTCCCTAAGCTTTACAAAAGGTCAAATCATCTAAGTAATGAATAACTCTTTTAGTAAAAAACACCCAAAAGGAGATAAGAAATTTATAACATATGAGTGTGTATTCATTTGAATCAACAAAGACTGAAAATTATAACCTTGTATATTATTCTGAAATCGTGTAAAATTACAAGATTTTATTTTTAAATTTCAATTTAAAGCTTTATTTGTGTTCCCATAAATGTTATCATCAATTGAATATATTTACGCACAAATATTTGATCATTAATGAATTGAAATAAATAAGTATTCAGAAAATAAGTAGTGGATTTTATCACTCATTAATTTCATATTACTTTTCGATATTTTTTTTTTTAAACGATTGCTGCTAAATTTTTTTTGTTAGAAAGTTTTAAGATACAAAATTGCTTTCAAACATCCATTTCTCATCTAAATATTAATAAATCAGTGTATAATTCAGAGTGTAGCATGCCTAATAATTTATTTTATACCTAAAAATTTCAGAAACGAAATAATACAAAATAACCCTCCTGTAACTTAAATTTTAATTTAAAGGAAGAGTGATTTAAAAACATATAAATGGACAATTTCAAAGCAAAAACATAAATAGATTACAAAGACATTGCGTATGTATACATTTGCAATATTATGTATATATACCTATAATTGAGTACATGTATAATTAACTATGTAATTACACCTGTAAAATATTACGCTTTTTACTCAAGAAATAAATATTTTTATTAATAAATTTATTTTATGCTTGTGAATAATATGGTACGAGTATAAAACATTTTGTTGAAATGTAATTAATCTCATTAACGTATAATTTAAAAATTCATAGTAATGAACACAATATACTATGTGAGCACTATTTCTTATATAAATAAAAAAAAATGTATTCACAATATTTAAGCAAGCCTGAAATTTTTATTTCAGCACAAAAATTCATTCTGAATCAAGCAAAGATTTAAAATTTATAAATTTTTTTTCTAAAATATTTCAATATTTTATTGTTACTTCTACTTCTACAAATTGTAATGTGTTCAAATATTTTTTCTCAATTTTTAAGAAGTATTTTCTTTTAATTCAGTGTATTAGTGTGGTTGTATTAGTTTTACTCATGAATATCCATACTTTTTTGAAAATTGATACTTCTAAGAACCATAAAAATTTCTATATCTAGTTTTGCGTTTTTTAAAGAAGTAACAATTTATTTAAATCCTTATTCCTTTCACATAATAATCATTATTATGCTAACCCATCAGAAAAATATTCGAAATTTAATAATGTAAACAACAAGATGCCTTAGCCTTTTATATTCATGACAATCACGGAATAATTAAAAGTTAGGAAATAGCAGTTTGTTGCTTTGAAGATCAATGGAATTGTTTATTAATTCGTAAATAACACAGGGGTTAGTGGAATGGGGATTTGATAAAATAACGAGAACGAGAATTGAGCTGGCACTTCCGTCTTTAGCTTCCTTTCCTCTCAACGTAAGGACTTGGATTATTTCCGCGAAATACCAGTTTCGTAAAGACATCAGGACCAACTATGTAATTTACGATTACCGCTTCAAAATTTCTGATTCGACGAAAGAAACGCAGGCCGCGAGTTCGTGTCCACGCAGTCGACGAAGGTTACCACTACCTGGAAGGTTAGTGAAATAATATAACAAACTGTTCAGGAAAATTAAAATAATTCACTGTATTATGTTTTTGGTTGATCATATATTCCTCCAAATATAAAAATAATTTTTGATGTAATTGAAAAGAAATTTTTTTAGGTATATTGTAACATTATTCAGCAAAGTCCTTAGCTTAGATTAACAAATTCCATGGCTTCATTTTCCATATTTGAATTTACAAAACAAATTTTAGCAATAAATTTTTATTAAGATGCATGCATTAAATAACTTTTTCGTGCCGATTAAGTAAACATCAGGTAACCAAATATATATATATATACTTATATGTAATATTGCTTTTTTTCGATTTAAAATTTTTCTAAAAGTGTTCTTCTTTGGAACATTCATTGATATAATTTAACTATGAACCATTTCCTATTGCAGAGTTAAACTTTATTTCTACAAGCAAAAAACAAAAAACAGAAACAAAAAAACATAGAAAAGAGTATTTCTCTTACCAAAGAAAATCAATCATTTATTCTAGGGAATAAAATGATATTTGTATTCTCGCCAGTGTGGTTAGAACATATATACTTTGAAAAGTTTCCTCGACTCTTCTCCCTCAATTCAATTATATTGAAAGCGCAATAAAAATCACAAAAATCCGCTACTGTCAATTCTCGCATTTTTTCTCCCAGCAGCATAGTAAATTTCTTTAAAATTATTTATTCCATTACTGACAAACTCAGACGAATTTTTTTACTAGTAGCTCTGGGCAAAAGATAATAAATGAATGAAGGCTGCAGATATGGTTTGTTATGACTCCGGTTCTCTTGAATATATAATTCTCTTTTTGCTCCTCTATAGTTTGTTTGGGTTTTTATGGTTCAAATACCACATATGAAAT
>BMAW01067835.1:0-46621 GCA_019974015.1 Nephila pilipes | reverse complement strand
ATATATATATATATATATATATATATATATATATATTATACAAATAAATGACGTCATGTATATATATATTAATGACGAAGAATTTCGAGGCGTGAAAGGCACCATGAACACAAATATCAATAACTGACACTTAGACAACGTTCTAGATTAGTGAACCATGATGCATACTAAAAACATACCATTTTCGATTCTAGGAGAACCATTTATTGAATTTTCTAAGGATTTATTGAACAAATCTCGTGTGTATGTGTGGGATATATATATATAAATATATATATATATATTCTGATTGTGATTTCTACATTCTATACAATGCCATTACTTCAAAGATTTGGAATTAATATAAAAATAAACGTAAACATATTTCGAATGCAAAATTTTAATGCGAAATACATCTTCTTTTATATTTATATCAGAATATGAGAGTAAAAATAACACTCAAAGCCCTTACTTTGTACAAAATATTTGCGCTTAATATATAAGTTTTAATTTGCCTTCAAAGATATACAATTTTTTATTATTAGGCCGATGAGCGCATCTATGGCTTTTAAAAGATTTCCTAATGCTTAATGCATTTTCTTGATTCATTTCCATGAATCAAAGACCAGTACAGCGATGGTATTTACATATTTGTCATTAATTTACTTCGAAATAAGGATATTGAACGAAAATCGATTCTGATTAACCAAACATTACTTTAATGCACTTGAAAAACATACCCTAATTTGAGCAAATAACACATTCTTTGTCATGTCGTACATACATAATAACACATTGATCTAAGCCCTGGCTTATGATCTTATGATTAGTTCTGATAGAAGATTTAGATGATAGGGAATTTTGAAAATTCGAAAGGTGTAATTTGAGAAATGTATTAATATATATCACCTCGTAACGTTACAGTGTCTTGTAACATTAAAGTTAGCAAGTTTCGTATGAAATAAGCATCAGTAGATCACTATTGAAGTTCAGGAATTGAAAATTCCATTTGCGTGAGTTGATTTAAATTTATCCCGCATTACCTAACATTGTGGGAAGTTCATGGAGTCATCACTCTAGTAACAATTCTTGAATACGCTGCAGGTGTTATTTCCTCGAATGATGATGTTTCTAAAGTTGGTCACCTCTTAGAATTCCTGCTTCGTGTTAAAATTGTCGAAGAACAAGTACTTCCTATGCTGTGATGTGGAAACTTGGAAAGATAGGTGCCACCTCAGGTGTCGTCCTCGTCACCTGAACCATATTCCATATTATGAGGTCTGTTACTAATAGACCTGGTGCTGCTTCCAGTACTACGCTAACGAGCAATCATTTAATTATTAAAATGACCTTACATTCAATTTATACTGGAAAATGTGTTGTTATGTGAAGTATAATATATCTTTAAATTATATTTTATTTTTATTCCAATGGAAATGATTGTCTTATTAGTTTCAAAAAGTATCTTATAACACTAAAATAATCATAGAATAAGTTCTCTTATAACGCTGATTGAATATTACATGTTCATTTTGTTTTACTATACTCTCTCCCTCTGTCCCTCTTCGCAATGCATCTTCTCATCTTTCTCTAGTTTCTGATTAGCTTCATTTTAAACTAAAATATTATATATTCTATATTTATAAGTGTTAAATATACATATATGCCAAACATACTCATTTGTATATGTTTATTTAGTAAATTAGGTACCATGGTAGCTTTATTCTCGTGGAACATGCGAGATGCGTTTGTTTTCGTGCACCGTTTGTAAACAATTAGCGTTCATTCGCTATCAGAATGTTTTGTAGTGCTGTGCATAACATTGTTAATTTATGCTCTGTAATAATTGACATTATTGTATGCGTAAATCAACACATCTGTATTTGCAACTTAAAAATAATCCATATGATTTTGAAATAAAAACTTAAAATAAAATGCTTTGATTTAGGGACGCGAGTTCTCTTCGCTGTTGATAATATGGTGAGAGATATCAGCACCTTCAACCCCAGAAAATTGCACTTTTTGAATAAAAAAAAACATAGTAGAGTTCCATTTCTTCCGAACATTTTGACTCCAAATTTTTAGCGATACCACCAAAAGTTTGAAAAATATCATAAAAAATTTAAATCTTGTTCATTTTATTTATTTATTTATTTAGTTATTTTTCAACTTTAACTTCCTTTTTCTCAAACTAAAAAATCAGTTTGATTGCATGATTTCTCAGAAACTTTTTGCAGTACTCGTATTACCATAAAATATCATACACAAGGTAAAAATAAGTTTCTCTATGAATTATATAACAATTTTTGACGACTTATTAAAATACATTTGACATGAATTTTAACTTGTTTTGTTTTTCATTTTCTTAGTGATTTAAGAATTTTTTTTCTTTAAATTTTTTACAAATTATATGTACAACTTTAAAATATCAAAATTTTATTGCTAGATAACAGTACTTTATAAAACTTTGAAAATTCTGAACTTCAGAAACCGAAGCACAATAAAATATTGATTTTTCTAATTTTGAAAGAGTATCTAATTCGTATTTCTTTATAACTTTTGCATTCTACGTATATTTATCAAAGTATGTTTTATTTGCTACTTGCACTTTGTTTAGATTTCTAATTTAAAATCTCATTTTTGTTATTAAATCCCTCATTATGTTGATGAAGAGATGCAATTCTTTCAAATTTTCACTTTTACTTTCACTTTCCTTCTGGAAACTGTGGAACAATTCGAGATTTTCGATTAGATCATACGTCACAAAGTAAATTAACTGACTAAATATGAAAATAAATGTCGTGAAGAACAGAATAATTCATTTAGTTATAATCAGATATTTAACAGAATGTACAATTGACTAAATATAGCATTTTCACTTTCACCTCCAAATAGAGCATCTATTGCAATGATAGAAACCTACAGACAAAACCACCTTTATTTATGCCATATAAATTATTTTCCCTTTGGATGGCCGATATCGATTAAACTGGCGTCTACTGTATAACATTTTAAGATCGCACTTAAACTGTCACTGCGTCTTAAATAAGATCTCTCAATCAATGTGTAGAAAGACGTATTATACTTCCCATGATCCGTTGATATGCTGTCAGTAACTTACTATATCGAAGCTTTATAAAGTCTCGAATGTCCATCCCTATAGAATAACCTCTTTCTTTGCAGTATTGTGGCATACTTTCCCGAATTGTATCGAAAGATTCTTAGAGGGTCATTGAATAAAATCGTATCCCTGTGTGTAACAATATTTATTATTTAAATTACTTATAAGGAACCATGTTTTGTTATAGGTTTTTAAATTGCTTATTTTTCGCATTAATACACATGTTCTGAATTTTTGAGTACTAAAAATAAGAAAAAAAAATTCCTTTTTGCTACATCATTCAGATAACGGTTTCTCGTAAAATAATGTTGACTTTCTACTTATTTTTAAAGGCTTTATATGAACACTGATTACGGGAATTAAGCTGAAAAAGAACCCATTTTTCAAAAAAGAAGGCATAACTAAAGCACGCTGGAATTACCATTGTGTACTATCATTTATCTAAAGGTTCCAAAACTAATTTTAAACTGAATAATTGATTTGTCTGTATTTGATAGAGCCATTTGTAGGCAAATCAAAATTTGATTGCGATCACGTCAAATTGTAATGACTGCTGAGACGGGTTGTCATCTTTATACATTGAAGAAAGGCATGGGCTGAAAAAAATAATTGCTTCCAGTGAATATGTCCCAAAGAAGTTTCAGATAGCCGCCTCTGAGGGAAATGTTATGGTGATGACTTTTTTGGAATACTCAGGGATTTCTAAGAAAAAGAAAAAAAAAACAGTTCTATGGAAAATATTACACATGAGTCATCTCTTCCATTTCCAATCTTAACTCCTAATACCCTATTTTTCATTCTTAACACATTAACTTCTTTGAACAAATTTTGTACTGTTTTACTTTACATAATAAAAAATAAAGTACTTTTTAGATTGTTAATATAAATTATTTATTTTTGAGGAAACAAATTCTGATATATTTAATTCGTAACATCCATATCATTTAAAATTTTAAAATTACTTCAGTTAAATATTAGCAAAAATATATAACCTTCTTTCTTCTATTAAATGACAGATTCGATGTCGCGTTAAACTTTGTTGATGGATTAATCTATTATAACCTCTTAAAGACGATACCAAAATGTCAAAATCAAATTACATTTCTAGATTTTAAATTTGGAGATAATTTTTACAAGCCTGTTTTTGTGCATAATTGTAATTTTACACTAATATTTGTCACATATAAGAAATTTTTGGAGTTAGTTGTTAGTTAATTTTTGACAAATGATTATAGTTGTTGAAGTTGCATGCAACACATACAAGGGGTGGACAAAAATATGGAAACACCTTGTAAAATGCATGTTTGAAAAGAAAGATTGATTTTAATGAAATATGTAGGTGGCGCTGACGTTTTTGACTACTAACGCCACCTATACAACTTCGTAAATGTGCTAAACAGTTCAGTTGTTGTCGGAGTACTGTTATGTGAGGTTGTCATTGCCTTATGTCAGAGTTAACAGATTTCGAACGTGGGCAAATTGTTGGAGCACGTATGGTAGGTGCTTCCGTAAGCAAGGTAGCCGAGGTGTTTAGTGTTTCAAGAGGTACTGTACCGAAGATTTATTCCGCATATTTGAAAAGCGGAAAAACATCATCTGCTAAATCACAGCGCGGACGAAAGTGTGTGCTGAGTGATCGTGACAGACGATCATTAAGGGCAATTGTGACGAAAAATAAGAAGACCACAGCTGCAAAAGTTACTGCTGAAATGAATGTTGTGTTACAGAACCCTGTGAGTACCAAAACAATTAGAAGGGAGCTTCATAAACAGGGAATTTTTGGCCGTGCTGCAATTGAGAAGCCACTCATCAGTGATGCTAATGCCCGTAACAGGAAAAGGTGGTGTTTATGTCTAAAGCCTGGACTATAGGGCAGTGGAAGCGTGTAATATGGTCTGACGAGTCTTCTTTCACATTGTTTCCCACTTCTGGCCGAGTTTACGTCTGGAGAACGCCATCTCAAGCCTATAATACAGACTGCTTGTTGCCAAGAGTGAAACATGGCGGGGGTTCTGTTATGGTTTGGGCAGACATATCGCGGTTCTCTGCTGGCCCCATGATAACTGTGTCAGGGCACATGACTGCCAAGACTTATGTGAACATTTTGGCAGATCAAGTTCATCCCATGGTACAAACTTTGTTCCGCGATGGTGATGGTGTCTTCCAAGACGACAAAGCCCCTGTTCACACAGCTCACATTGTCCAGGACTGGTTTTCTGAGCACGAGGAGGATTTGTCCCATCTCCCCTGGCCACCGCAGTCACCAGACCTGAATATTATCGAACCTTTGTGGTCTACATTGGAACGGAAAGTGCGTTCTCGTTATCCACCGCCAACATCGTTATCTGAACTTGCCACCGTTTTACAGGAAGAATGGTATAATATTCCCTTGGCACACATACAGGAACTGTATTTATCCATTCCGAGAAGACTGCAAGCTGTTTTGGATGCCAACGGGTTTCCTACACCATATTAAGCAAAGAAACATGTTTCTTAAAAGGTGTTTCCATATTTTTGTCCAACCCCTGTACGTCAATAGAACCAAATTGTACTCAAATAATTTGTCTATTGTTTTTTTATCGATTGATTGTTTATTAATCCACACTGAAATGGAACACGAAAGCTATTGGTGAAATTATAGTTAGTGTCAATTATAATTATTTAATATCGATCAAAGGAGGAATAGCTTCCTTTATCGAAATACATTGGGTATCTGGATATTATAGACCAATTCAAAGAGCTGAAAAGAAAGTAATGATTTGATAACAATAACCATAAGGTTTGCGATTTAAAATACTTCTATCGCGACCGTCTGACTATGATTTCTAGATATTCTCACACTTAAAAGCAACACCAGAGCTTATGTCGACGGATCTAGAAATTTTGAACTCGGATCAAGTGACGAAGATGACACATAAACTGACGACTTTCACTCTAAACTTTCTCATCATTCGAATGGAAGATATTCAGCCCTCGATATATTTAATATGCTTCAGCGGAGCTACATGATGGGTCTTTAGCATTATCAGGACTCAACCTCATAACTCAATGGTCACAATGCCCGTCACTCATTTGTGACCGTGACCACGAGTCTACTGCGACCACTGTATCGCTTTGTGAAAGTAAAAAAAGATTGTTATTGATTTCCTTTGTTACCTAACTAATTCTTAATAAATTCCATAAATCTGGTATTATTTTGTGAAAGAAAATGTATTTTTTCGAATTTTGCAGTAGAAATGAGAAGTACTCCGAATAAAATTTAACACATTTCATTTTCGAATCTCGGAAGAATAACTGACAGAAGGGTTGTAAATAATAATAACTACTTTCACATATAATTTTGAAATTAATAAATCAAATTATTTGCATCATAATTAAACAAAAAGTTTGTGACAGAATAAGTTTTTCATAAGTTAATAGTTTTTAAGTGACAGTAAAATATATTAAATTCTCTTAATATCACGCATAAGTAAAATCTGTCAATGAGTTCAGTTAAGAAATCGACAAGTGGACGCATTTAAGCACAGGACAAAAAACTAACATCCCGAATATCTGACATCCACATTTATCATTCATTTTCAAAGCGATAATATAAAGATTAAAATTTGGATAATATACATTTGGGTTTGCAAATATTTATTTTTCGCTAAACAGTAAAAAGTAAGCCAGCTGAAATAATTGTAGTTCATTGAAATCTCATCAAATCTATAAGAAAAACATTGCATTTCATTTCCAATTGCTGCAGATTTAAGACTTGGTAGTAAGTTCAAAATATCCGAATTATAAATCTGGTTTAAAGAAAATAAGTGTATATTGTACTACGTATATTTATACACAAAATCTTTATTGAGAATGATACATAGGAAGTGAAAACACGTTTTTATTGTTTACAAATTTCATTTAATTACTTATTATCGTAACCAAACATTTATATTTTAATATTTTATTTGGGTCGCTAAATTGCTTCGGAGATTCCAATGAATATCGGCGTATGACCTTTGATTCCCCGGTAAGAGATATTTATTAAATAGAATGAAACAAAAATATACTTTCATCAATTATTTTGTGAAATATATAAAAATAAAACATTTCTAATAAATCAGTCAAGTAGAAGGCAGCGATAGGATTATACGTTCTGAATGTACGAGATAAATTCAAAATGTATCAGATTTTGACGACAGATGGCATCCCTAAAAAATGTTGTAGATACCAAAAAGTTATGAATATCATCAAGCGTAAGTTTTATCCAAACATTAGTTTGCATGTAATTTTTGTATTTTTATAATTATATTTCTATGGAGTTTTCTAGGTTTCACAAAGACTTTCCGAAAATGTAAACAAAAGCTTAAGATAATGTTTCAAAGATTTAATAAATTAAGTCGCTGATTAAACGTAAGCAAAAGAGATTACGTTATCAATTCATTCAGCAATTGAAGCAAAAGGATGCAATCCATCAATTATTTCATGACAGAGAGATTATTCTTACATTTACTAGCATCTATTCTTTCTTTATTTTTTTTTTATCCCAAGGGCATTTTTTGCTGATTATGTACCAATGATCACGTTTGGTAAGCAGTTTTGTCTTCCTCCCTGATTAGAAGTAATGCCCAAATGTATTCTGTAGATCATGAATGAGATAATGTACCCATGAATTATAAAATCTACAGATAAGCTGGTGTAAGCAAAACTATTCCAAACACAATATTTCTTATATGAATTCCTTTTTCTTATATTATACATCTGGTCGAAATTTTTGTTTAATTCTATCAAGGTATTCATACCAAATATAAAAATTGTGTGAATTATTTGTAATAAGAATATTAAAATAATGGGATAATACAATTAGTTTACTTTTTTTAAAAAAACAAATTCTTTAAAAGAATTTGAAAGAGCTATTCCTTTCTTCTTAAAAGAACAAAAGTCAGAGAAAAATGAACAGCTTATGTAGAATATTATGCAGTAATATAAGAATGAAGTAATGCCTAATTACTGTAAGACAATGACTCCACTATGTCATATTTCTACTCCTATGCTTGTTCTATTTGAGACTTTCAAAAAACATATAAATCACTTGATGTTTTGAATATTTTTTTTAAATTATGTTATTAAGACATCCACCGCATTTTCAATGTGGTTTGATCACGGATGTCTCGGAACGTGTATGAAAACGGGACAAACTAACTGTTATACATTCAGTCTTAAATTATATTTATTCTAGAACTAAAACGAGGGGTATCTCTGGTACTTTCAACATTTTAAAAATAAATCACATCAATATACATAATTATTAAATGATAAAATATATTTATTAAAATGCGCAACTTTTGAAAAAAAAAATGTCGCATCTGTTTGTAAAGGAGATTGTGGAAATAGACAAATTGCGTTAAGATACAGATTAAAAGCCACATCTTTTGAGTGGGAAAGTGTGATTTATACAGGAAAACACGGTGATATTGTAAAAAAAGGCTGAGACTCAGGGGGAAAAAATCAAAAAAAAAAATATTAAGATACTCATCTATTGAGTGAAAAGCATTTAGGAAAAAAATTTGCATCTACTTTATTTTAAAAGAGGGAATGATCGAATAAAAATTTACTATAAAAAATCCATTAAAAGGAGCATCTTAAGTGCGGGAAACGTTTCGGGGCAAATTGTTGCATCTGTTTGGAAACATGGGAAAATTGTAAAAAAAGATAGCAATTTGAAGAAAAAAAGTAACTGCATGATGGAAATTGTTGAAATGCTCATTTATTTAGTGGAAAACATTTAGGAAATTTTTTTGCATATGCTAGAAAACATGGAAACTTATGAAAAAGAGGAGGCTCGAAAAATGTCTCCAGAATACATTAAAAAATTGTAAACATACTATGCAAAGTTTTACAAAGAAGAAATTTAGCCACCGAAGGTGCACGTTTTTGTAAAAAGATTATTAAAAAATTACGCAATTAAATATAAGAATTAAAGTAAACGATGAAATATAAAGAAAGGGACAATATTAAACTTTTCCGATATTAAAATTAAAAGAAACGATAAATTATTAAATTGAATGTATTTAAGCAAAATGTAATTAAAATTAAAACAAACGATACATTATTAAATTGAATATAGTTAATTTAAATGTAATTAAAATTTAAACAAAAAATAAATTATTAAATTCAATAGAATATCAGCTAAATGTTCTTAAAATTAAAACAAACGATAAATGATTAAATTGAATATATTAAGGCTACATGTAATTAAAATAACGCAAAAGATAAGGAAGTTGAAAAGTCATCTGATACTACGAAACGCTCCACCTAAAACACTAGCCCCTTAGGTGGCAAATGAATTTTTTTTGGCAGGAGCTTGCTGACAGCTCCTTCCTTCCATGAGTAAAGCACTCTACAAAAGCTTGGAGTGATACTTTCAACAGCATGAATTTGCAGAAAGAACAGACAGCCAAACGCACTTTCAAATTCATAAAATTTATTCCGTACGTTACTATATATATATATATATATATATATATATTCGTATCAATCATTATTTTCGAATCATAAATTAACATTTTGATTTCATTATAAAAAATAAAATAAACATATATTTTCTCATTTTTCCTTTATCCTTTTTTTTCCGGTATTACATTCTGCTTCTGATTTCTACCTCAATTATAGAATTATTTTAAAGTCTCCAAAGAAGCAAACAAGCAAATAAAGTAAAAAGTTTTGCTTCCACGCTTATTTCGCAAGTTAATTGGTATTTTAAGAAAAAACCATTAATATGAAGTGATAATATAACTGTCGAAATAATTTTTAAAATGGAATAAATAGGTTTTAAACATTAAAAATCAGACAGACTAAATGACTAAATGATACCAATATGCAAACAAAACAATGTATTTTTTTATTAATAATATAAATAATGTTCATCAGTATTTTAGAGCGCAAATTAATATCTTACTTCTATCATGATAAATTTAACTTCAATGACTAAATTAATAAAACACTATGTAAATATATTTGTTCTTAAAACATTATTTGTACATTTTCTATATTTTTAATACGGATTTTAGAGTAATAACACATCAATCAATAACTCCCGAGACTAACATTGAAAACAACATTTTTTTTGCAATTTTTTTTTTTATTCATCAACATAACACCTTTTGTTAATCACCTTTTAAGGTGATACAATCGTTCCAACGGTTTTCCAATTTTTTTTTTTTTTTTCGCAAGAAATCTTTTTTGTTGCGAGTAAATAGCGATAAACAGCTTTCTGAATCATCGACTCGTTGCTGTTTTTGTTCCATCGAAAGCAATCGCGGCACCCACTTGGAAAAAACCTTTTTCACTTCACTTAAGAAAACCTTTTTCAGTAAATATACTTGCATATGATATCTGTGTCATCTCAGCAATCTCACGGAGCTTCACTTTACGATCTTTCATTATAATTTTTGTCACTTCACTCATATTTTCCGGTGTAACGGCTTCCACAGGTCTACCCGAGCGTTTCACGTCATTTGTGTCGGTACGACCACGTTTAAACTCGGCAAACCACCGACAAATCATTGCTTTTGATGGACAAGAGTCCGGGTAACATTTTTCAATCCATTGTTTCGCTTGCACGGTGTTTTTACCCATTGAAAAACAATGTTTTATCAGAACACGAAACTCGGTTTTTTCCATTTTTTAAACAAACTACAAAACGACTTCACTCCAATCTCGATAACTCAGCTGTTTCTGGTCCGATCGACTTAAAATTTTGACACGTTTCAAGCAAAGGTTAGTACTCTAGAAAGACCTGGTTACTGGTTTACTACGAGCGCCATCTCTGGGTTAGTCTCGGGAGTTATTGATTGATGTGTTACTATGTTTTTTAATTGTTTACTCAAACATTTAACCATCTTAACATTACTTAAATCACCACTCATCAAATTGTTTCGAATACCCTATAAAACTTTTTTGAAAAAAATTATAGTGTGTTTTATCATATATATAATAAGCAGAAATCGAAAAAAAATTGCTTTAATTTAAAATTTGGAAAACTTGACAGAATTCATTAAAATGAAATCAATATACTAAATCATTGTTTGAAGCAGGAGTATTGATCCCAATAAGTTTTCTTTAGTGGGAACAATTGGAACGTTGGGTCAATCTGACCAGTTGCCTCAGCAGCCGTTTGCCCAGGTTCGCGAGCTCCCGGTCGTTGTTAGTATCGAACCATGGGTTCAAGTCCTAATGCTACTTAAGACCACAAGGATAAAGGGGTTGATACATATTAAATCTTTAGAAGTCCCTGATATTTCCGTTGGCATGATATGGATGTTTGGAGAATGAAGTGCCACTAGAATTTCGTCCTCGTCATTAAGGTGTGACACAAAATTATTAGATTCGTCGGCAATAACAAATGCTAGTTTTAACATACAGGAAAACTGTGTTTTTTCTTTTTAAAATAAATTTTAAACGTAAAAAATTGTAACTCAAAAAATTTCTTTCTAAGACGCACTTATAAGTTAAGTAAGAAAATATGCATGAAATACAAATCTATAACAAATACAAATGCAACAGACTATGAATAAATTACATATATCATTACAATAGTTTTAGTTTAGAAATATTCGCTGAATTTTTGAAAATAAATAGCAAGACAACAAAAATGTAAGATGAAAACGAATCCTTCCAAGCACATGCATGAATTATGCTAAAATATATATATAAGTAATGCAAATAGATAATAAATACAAACATATTAAACTCTTCTTAAAATATGCCCGATGTTAATTAATAAAGTTTGATTTCATTTTTGCAAATGTTTCTCAGAATATTTCAAATTTAAAAAATTAGAAGTATCCAGATTAATACAGGAAACCTTCCTATTTACTGAATTACTTTTATCTTCG
Organism: Nephila pilipes; assembly: GCA_019974015.1. NCBI lineage: Eukaryota > Metazoa > Arthropoda > Arachnida > Araneae > Nephilidae > Nephila > Nephila pilipes. Next base: position 34,645 of record BMAW01067835.1, on the reverse strand, counting down.
TTTTCGGGATAATTTTTTTATGACCTAAATTATATCAACCGTTCTTTCTCTCTTTTTTTTTTTTGAATAATCCTCTATAATCTTTCCAATTTATCGCTTCGAAAGTCGATGACAATCTCTTTCTTTCATTTCATATGATGATCTCCAATAATCTGCATTGTACGATGTAAAGTATCCTTCATACCAGTTGTGAAAATCAGCAGAATCCTTTCCGAAATTACATTTTCTGACTTCACATGTCGGGCAATATTTGAAAATGACAAAAAGTTTACGCATACCCAGTGTGAATAGCTATTATGCAGAGAACAATAATTTATTATAAATACCGACATCAAAAATATTACACTAAAAGCTGGACGAACAGGCAAGAAATAGTAAATAATATGCGATTTCATCTATCTTTAAACCAATCGGAATTCGAACGTATTATAAGAATTAACGGTTTTCTTTAAGGAGCCATCATGTTGCTTCAACAAATGATATTCAAAATAAGCACTAGAGCTTACATTTCCCTCATACTTGATAAAAATCCTAATTAACTTCTTTTAAGAAATCAGTAAACATGAAATAAATATTTAAATTTTTATTGGTATAGTTAGAAGATGTTAAGCTTTTAAATTAGCTAGTAAAAATTCAATAATTTAGTGATTTTTTTTTTGTATCGGGTCTTATTACACTATCAGGAGAGCAAGGAACTCTTGAATATCGTATAAACCTATATTCATTTGATCTTTAATATTCTTTTTTTTAATTTACTTTTCTGACACATTAATGTAAGAGATCAACTAATACGAAAATATTGAATTAAAGTAAATTGAGCCTAGAAATGCATCCCATGTGTCTTCAAAATTACAAAACACCAAGAAAAGTTTTGTTAGTTTATATTTTTAATGTAAAAATGGCATTTTATAGAAAAATAAACAAAAAATAAGACTTTTCACAAAATAGGTTAAATCATAGGAAAATTATTATATTGACATTAAGTAAACTGAATAATACTGAATATAACCGTACCTAGAGAATAGACAATTATTTTGATAATATAGCTATTTTATAAGAACTATGGTAGTTCGAGTTCGGAACACAGATATTTTCTTTAAAAGTACTTGTAATTTTAACTTTAATGCAATATAAACAAATATTCTACACAATATTAATAATAATCTACTTTATGTATAAGTATTTAGTAAAAATTTATGTAAATTATCAGGATTACTGATGCATAAATTTTTGAGGTATTGTTTTTCACATGAATGAAAAATGTCGTTTTTGGAGCCTTTCCAGACAGAGAAGCTCCGAGAAAGATACAAGGCTCACAAAAAAAATACGGGTGAATAAATTTGCAAGAAAACTCCTTCAATAATTTAAAACAAATCAATTCAAAATATTAAGTGGAATTTTAATGTAGGAGGAATAATTTGTTCCTGTTTTGAAACATAAACTTTGAAAAAAAAGCGTGTACCATAAATACAAGGAATGAAACTGCGATATACTTAATAAAAATAAATATGAGGAGATTATTTAAATCTTATACACATAATTTTTGCCGGATATACGAGTGCGAATTCCAATATTTTTGTCTGATAACTGTGAACAGTATGAATACACAAAATTTAGAACTATATATATTTGATTAGTGGATTTTATTACGATTTAAATCAACACGCGACTTTAAAAAACATACATTTAAACAGTTAGTTATTTCTTTTAATTTATAATACTCTAGATAGCAATAAGTATGGTAGATTCACAATGAAAAGTAACTATAAATGTGACATGTATTTGAAAGTCTTTTACTAAGAATTGATGATATAAAATTTTTAAAAGTGAGTTTAAAAATTTCTATAGATGAATGATGGATAATAAGTAAATATCGTAAGGTTCTATGATTTTTATTATTTTGTCATTGTTTCAACCAGATAAATTCGGATGGAAAAAAAATCAAGAAAACATCAAAATAGAATACGATACATAATTTCTTCTAATAATCGAATAATTTAGGCTCAACTTTCAGCTTAATAAGAAAGAGAGGAATAAATAAAATATTTTGTTTAAAATTATTTTATTCAAATTAGTTATCTTTCGAAAAAAAGTAAGTGAGAGAGTGGTTCAAAAGGTATTCATTTTTGATGACTAATGGCTTTTCTAAGGCAAGTTAGTATCATCATTGTTAATGGGCCTCGTCAAAATATAACACTGACTCATAGGTTACATTGAATTAGCAATATGTCAAATATTTGCCGACAAGTTGCGTCATCTGTCATCATCGGTGAAAACTGGATTTGTCATTAAAAAACATAGGGAAAACAAGAAATAATCAAAATAATGGCTTGTATCTCAAAACTATCTCATATATAAACCATCTCTTTGGTTGGAAACGTTATATCGACATTTTTTAAGGCACAACGGGTGTCATCTCATGAGGTTCTTATAAAGAGGAAAACGATAAATAGCCGATGTTACAGTCGTTTTCATTTCACGTTCACAATGATGGTAGTTTTTTAATCCCTCTAGTTCAAAAAAAAAAAAAAATAGCGATAAATAAAGACAATCCCTTAAACACTTTCGTAATGCTCATCATAGCTGCAAATATATATATATATATATAACTGGGAATTAACTAATTGAGAAGAAATAAAAATGGTAATAGTTTAACACTAGAAAGACGGGATTTTTTTCTTTTATTAAAAAGACAGAGGACCGTCATATTAACGGGTAAAAATAAAATAAAAAGTAAAGTACATGAAACTCATTTTTAAATAAAAATTATCAAATATGAACTATATTAATACAAAAAATATCTTTTTATATTTCATTGAATTTAGTTTTGAGTAATGATATATATTGAAATGAATGAAAACATATTATTTTAAAGAAGAAATTACTTACATAGAAAATTAAATCTTATTACACTAATTTTGTTTTTGGGAAATAAAGCATAACAGTAAACACTTTGAAACGTAGAATATTATATTTGGTATAGTTGAACTAATAATATAAGGAATACAAAGATCGTTTTGGTTACCTCAAGTAAATGGCGAAATAAGTCAGATATCATTAATACCTGTTACACATTCAATGCAAATCATAATTTTTACAGCTACGCTACATTTACCAAGCATAAATCGATTACATTTGGAACATGTATGTGCAGTTCTGTTTGTATTATACTGCCCGATTTGGCACTGGGTACGATTTTTTGTGTTGGATATCTGAACAGAAATTTGAGAAACAGTGTGAGGATCGGCTTTAATTATTTCATGATTTTGTTGAAATTTTTCAGAAAGGTGAAGCAAATTTCTCTTCTAGGTATTGTACTTCCTGTAATTTCTTTGTACAAAATCCATGCTTATAATGAAGCTAAATCAATAATATTGTAGAATACGTGCATTGGCCGTTTTCGACTTTCTGCTTCTACCGAATAGTTATGCATCATTTGGGCAATAATATCTACACCATACTTAGTAGAATTATAAGAACCCACAGTTTCGGGCACTTTCTTTTTACTATCTATAATGCTAATTGTTTGCTGTAGATTGCTTAGAACCAAAACATTTTTGTTCTCCTTACATTGATACATCGTTCAAGGTGGAATCATTGTGTTTATATCGCTATGTAGAATAAAGTGGATGCTGTGAATATTTTGAGGTGTCTTCAACTGATTCAAAACACTGAGCTACATCATTTTAATTAATTAAATTTGGTGCTTTATCACACAAATAATTGATAGATTTCTGAATGATTTCAAAGATTTTCTTCCTTCAAAATGTTTTTGAAGTTCCATTTTTATTTATATTTTGAACATGATGATAATTTTAAGAAACAAAATTCAAAATATATACAAATAAAAATGCTAAAATATTGTTTTATGAAATCTGACGCTCATATTATGAACGATAGATCCATATTAAGAAACATCATATTGTTCACATTAATGAACTTATAACAAGTTGTTTTTCATAACTTAAATGCAGTCCTTCATTTATATTGAATATTGTTCAAATATTTTATTTTGTTTAAAAACAACAATGAATAGCTTATTAATTTGATATATTTGATGGAATATTGATATCTAATTAATAGCAACCTTCTAACAAGTAGTATATTGTCATAATATTCCGACCATTCATATAATTTCTTTTATATTCCTATCATTCTTCTTCATTATTCATTCTTATTTTTTAATTGGAATGCGAAAATGCTTTTGTCTCGAGTTAACGAGTGTATCAAACAAATAATGCTGGTATTTATATTCATCTGCTGCTTTAAACAATTATTTAGAAGAGCAAAGGGAAATGAAGAAAACGCTTCATTTTAAAATCTTTTTTGATTGCTATTGTAGTTCATCATCCAAATTATCCATCCAATAAAATATAATGACAAAATTTCATTGTTTGACAAAATACTTTTTAACAAGGTGCCTTTCTCTGATATTTGGATGAATAATTTATTCTTGCGAGTTTTAATATGTAGCATAAGTATTGAGAAATTAACATTTGGAAAGGATGTTCTTCTCTAGATACGAATTACTTATCGCTTGAATAATTATCTCTTAACAATTATTTTCTTTGATGTGTTTACGGTAATTTATTGTTTTTTGAGACTTTTTCACGATTTTTGCTTATAATTAACGGGGAAAGTTATCCTAAAAGGATGAGAGTCCTGCCGATTGCATTATCTTGTCTCACACTTTAGAAAGGAAAATTCTTTTTTTTTTCTTGTATCATGATTAAGATAACAACATTCTGATATTGAACGTTTTTTCCCTTAGATATATTTGTATTCCATATGAGAAAGTGATAAATAAAACAACGTTAATTTTTTACTTCAACAAAGATAAGTATATTTTGCTTGTTTCCAATACAAACAACCGACGTTCTTTACGTATATTTATCAAAATTTCTTTTAAAGTTCTCCTTTTCTAATTTAATCGCATTTCTTTTGTTGTTTAATTTCCTGTTTAAATTAGCATAGAACTAAAGTTACAGATCACGAGTTGTTACGAATGGTACAAAAAATACTCCAAAGTTTATTTATATATGTTTTAACAGAAATGTCTTTATATTTAGAGGGTGTTTCAATATACTAATAATATACTCACCACTTAACTCAGATTTCCCAATTATTAACAGTATGTTTTAATTTAAATTAAAAAAAATATTGCATATTAAATTCAATGTCACATTGAAATTAGCAGTCCCTTTTTTAAAACTGATTTGAAATTTGTATGGGTATTTTCATAATTTGCTGTACATTTAGTGGGATCAATTTCAGGTAATTAAGACGCTCTTGTTGAAGAAAATGAGCTTATTGTATACCAAGTTTAAATGATTCCTTACATTTTTAGTTAAAAGAATCATGCGATATATTTTAATATTGATATATATCTGTTCTTGTGAAGTTGGGCTATTCCCGATTTTCTCTTCCCTAACATCTAGGACTATATAGTGAATGGAATTGCATAATATTATAATTTCTTTTCAATCAAAATGAAACGTGATTAAGAAAATTAGATGAAGATAGAAGTGAAGTAAATAAGAGATAAGGAAATACAAAGGAAATATAATTGAAGGTAAATGAAGAGAGATAGAGGATAACTTCGAGCTGTTAAATATAAGTAAATTAAATTGAAAACCTTAATAAATCATGTTGAAAAAAATGAATCTTAGTCTTGGAACTAAGTTATGAAACTACAATTAGTGAGAATTGTCGGAAACAAAATGAGTGATTTAGTAAGCATATTTAAATCATAATCTTGGTTATTGAGTTAAGTGGAATTCAAAAAAGAATGACTTTATATACATATATTCTCTTAGGATCAATAAAGTATTTTATTTTGTTCTTGTCTGGCTACGATTGGAGTACATTGGTAATTGATATTTTTTTAGACTGAAGGATGGTGTTAAAATTGAATAACGAAGAACGACCATTATATACTTTCGTATCTGTGAATACAAAGAAAATACCACTAATACAAATAAATACTTAAGTATGTGCAAATAATAATCAATAAGTAGATTTAAATTTAAAAGTCGTGTTTTTTCATTTGCTTGCATTTTGCATAAATTTCATGTACATTTTGTTAAAAGAATAAATTAATAAATTACATCGATTGTAAATATATTTCATGCGGGCATTTTTTTTTCTGAAAAATTTAAGGATCATTCTAAAAATGTGTAATGGTCACAAAAATATCAATATTTAAATCAATCTTTTCGAAAGCACTCCTAAAAGAAGATACGCTTAACTAAAAGTAGTTCAGTAAAAACAAGCCTACAAGAGTGTTTTGGTATTTAATGCATAAGTGTAATACCCGAAAACATTGAACCCATCAATTAATGTATGAAGTGGAAGGAACACTCATTGGGACGCCTCAATAGTAGTATTCATATACGGGCTGACATACATTAGTTAGAATAATTTAAATAATTCTGATAATTAGTCATTGAATTCTATTTTCATAAGGTCCAATTGAAATTCAAAGTTACATTATTCATTGGAAGGGATATTTGCATTACACTGATTTATCCTCAGAGGTGAGATAATCAGCCTCATTCAATATTTATACCCAGGATGTTGAACTGACGGATGGAAATTAAAGTCAAACAGCACCGCTTGCATTATTATACACAGATAATAGTAGGTCATTTTCGAAGTTTCGATAGCCTTAACCATCTTATGTTTATGAAATATGTACGATTCTAAGTTATAAAATACACATGTTTATGAGGAAATTATATTAGTCCAGTAACACTAAGTTGCATCACTTGGATAATACTTCTGATAAATTATCAGGTTGAGAAACACAGTAGGGTTAAGGTAACAATTTAAAGAAAAACATTTTTAATTAAAATATTGAATATTGCAAATCTATTATGGAGGTACTTTGGTTGAAAATAAAAGAAGGAATTCGAGACGTAATTCTAAAGAATACCGTAGTTAATAAAATTAAAATATCAATGTCTACTCAAAACAATAATTAGTGAAAAGTAGGAGGTAAGTTACATAAAAAAATATTAATATCGAGAAAAAAAATTCCTTTTGGCAGCAAATATTGGAAATATTCGATATTTTACAAGAGTAAAAGAAAATAAATTATAACTTTTATTTGTGTCTTATTATGCTTCGCATCTTTCCTTATTCCCAAAATAATTTCAAACATGATGAATGTAAAGTTTTCAAAATTTACTAAATAGATACAAAAGAAATTTTGCCAAATCTAATATAAATAACGTTTCATCTAAAAGAGAACGCCCTATATTGGTGAAAATTTTATAAGGTTTTAAATGGATTTAAAATATGGTAATATATTAGTAGGGCTGATTGGAATGCAACATTTTAGTATTGGAAAAAAATTAAACAACAATTTAAAAAGACCTTTTTTTTTTAATTTTACCAATATTACAACAAGCGTGTGATTACATTAGTATATAATAATAATAATAATTCTATTGCTAGATGTAAAATTAAGAGAGACAACTTATTGAAAATCGTGTAAAAATAATAACAAGTTCTACTAAATTTATTTAATCGTAAGTCTAATAAATTGCAGAAAACACAGTAGCCTAAAACTTAACAAAAATAACGAAAATATATATTTTTTAAATTTTAGTTATATGACTTTTTTTTAAAATATGTATTTACAAAATTCTAAAGTTTTAACTACATTATTTAGCTTGTTATTTAAATTTTCTTCAGCAGTGTGTCAAGTAATTTCATTGACTTTCAAACCATAAAATGTCTTTTATCAAGACTTCTTATTTTTCATATGCTTAAAATGTAAGATTATTTTATGCTCTGTATAATATATTGAAAATATTTTTGGTTGTTCTGCACAATACGGATTTAGATTTTCAGTTTTTGAAACAATTCACAAAATTTGATATTGAAATATTATAAAAAAAAATCAAAAATTTAAATAATTGTTTGTAGAAAATAAAGTTTCTTTTTTAAGTGAATATTTCATAAGCGTTCAAACAGGATGAATAAAAACGCATTTATTATAGAAATATAAATCATTTCTAAAGCAACTGTTTTAGAAATATAAATCATTTCTAAAGCAACTGTTTTAGAAATATAAATCATTTCTAAAGCAACTGTTTTAGAAATATAAATCATTCTAAAGCAACTGTTTTATAAATATAAATCATTTCTAAAACAGTTGGTAGTAGAGTGCTAGGATACCCCTTATTGAATGAAAATCATTTTCTTTTAAACAATTATATTAGAATGTAATTAAGTATCCATAAGAACCAGAATTATCTAAGCATAATTTCGACCAAAGACTAATATTTAATTCGCTTAAAGTACATCTAACAAATATTCATATAGACGGAATTTTAACTTCTAGTTTTAAAAACACTGTTATACAAATGAATCATAAATCAAATATAAAATAATTCTTCTCAGGCATTCAAAACCTCATTAAATAAAAAAGAGCTGAAAGAAAACAGTTTGGGGTCTTAATGACATACTAAAATAATTTAAATTTGATAAAGAGAGAATTATAGTTTTTTATTAGATCTAGTAGGCATATCTTTTTTGAATTCATATCTTGAGTATTTATCACTTGTCCATTGTAACATTTAACACACTAAAGTGGATTTGACAGTTCCATTTGTGAAGAATGGTCACGTAATCCCAAAGGAAGACGGAATGGTTTGAAACCTCATAGTTTTGTTTTGAAAAGAGTGTTCGCGAAGACAGTAATGGAACGTCAATGGAAGAAAATGAACCAATGCATCATTCTTTGCAAACATATCATGGAAATACTGTTTCTTCAGAAACATTTCAAGTCTATTTTATCAATTGGTAAAGAAACACTATTTCACATAAGAATGCACTGATAAGCGAAATTCAGTGATTCGGTCCCTTATAAAATATGTCTTGATTTCTTGAATATTAGCTTGCATGTCCTAAAGAACGAAAGTATTTTTGAGTTTAAAAAAAGTTTTTTTTTTTGCTTTGGACTGATGCCTATTCAATTAGAAAAGTAGATTTCTTAGACTATCAAAATAACTACAGACTGTTTCGAAAAACCCTTTCCTATCTCGCTAAAAATAATTTTAATAAATTATTTTTTACATTACTTGTTTATAACTAAAATAAACTAGAATGATTGATAAATCAAAATAATTCATCTTTTAATCAGTGTTTTAAAAATTTGTATTATTATTGTTTATCGAAACATTTTAATGTTTCCTAACTTCATTCCACCTATTTGTTCATTGAATCTTTTCATTTGAAACCGATTATCTATAAGTTTTATTGTTGTTGCAGTTTTCATAAATTTCATTATTAAAATATGTAACTGTTCGTTAATAAATATATTTTGTGCTGACATTCACCGAAGCACTAAACTTTAGATAGGAAAATATAATTTTACTAAAAAAATTAAAAAATAGGGGACCGGAATCTATTTTCTATCTTTGAATATACACATAGCAATATAACATGTTAAAAAAACATCAAAGGTAAAAAAAAATCGTATAAAATTAGTTTTCGTAATAATATTAAGATACAAAACCTCTTATGATAAATTTCAGAAGCAACTATATATTTTGATCCTAATACATCTCTCAATGTGTCTCTGGTCTAAAAAAAAAAAACTATTCCTATTAGAAATTCGACTTTTTGATCAACATACACACTCTCTCTCTCCTTCAAGAGTGACACATTCATTCCATCATTCCTCTAATTTTTCGCAGTTTTCGTTTTCTGCTCAAAAAATAGGTCTCAGTTTCGGTAATCGCCACTTCATTTGAGCTAATTTTCTTTTTCTGTAGCATCTCCTTGATATTTGAAAAGAGCCAGTAGTCAATACGGACCAAATCTGGAGAGTAGAGTGGGTGAGGAAGTATTTCGAAGGGTATGTCATTTATATATATATATATATATATATATATATATATATATATATATATATATATATAATTTTACCATTGATTTCATCAACCTGTGCCACGGAGCATTATCTTAGTGGAAAAGCACTTTTCTTTTGCATGTGATAGTAAAATAAATGATGTTGAAGTAGATTATAATCCTCGAGGATAGTAACTTCTGGATATTTTTCGTACTTTCGGGGGAATTACAAAAAAGTTCCAAGTTGCTCCGAAAATCCGACTTCATAAAAAGGTTTCCTTACATATTTTATGAGAAAAATACGTAAGAATTATATACAACCTCGTACGATTCGCTAGAAAATTGCGTTTACAGAAGACAGTATGAGATGAAAAGTTTTTGTTATGTAAACCAATGCAGTACGGGATTTATTTTATTTTTTGTTGGATTAATAGTAACATATTTTTAAGATATATTTCATTTAATTATTTATTGTTTACTTTAATTTAAATGCAAGAAAATAATATTGTCAATAACTTGAATAATGTAACTTATGCATTATTTTTTTTGTCTTGATTAACCTTTTGAAGACGGCGGGTTTTGTGAGGAAAAGGCCCTTAAAGACGTCGCCTTAGGCGATGTTTACTTCCCCCTTTTTTATCGCTCATGGATGGCACCATACATAGGCATACAAAAGAAGCAAGATAATTGCTGCTGTCCGCAGTCAATGGGGATGTTCGCGGCTTAGAAAGTCCCTAAATACAAAGAGTCTCCCTTTCTTAGGGAAACATATTTTCTTGGAGATCTCAATTACGATTTCAGTACAAGAAAATTTGAGAAATTTATTTATTTTATTTTTTTAAAAAAGAAATTATTTCCTAACAATTTAAGCTGCTTTTCACCTAGATTTCCTTTTTCAATATTATTAAGAGCATTGAGAGAAATAGCACAAAACAATGATGATAATATGAAACATTGCATAAAAAAATGAAACGCTTATTTCATTGTAGACAAAGGTACGCACAATAAACTAACCAAATTTAATTGATATTATTCAAGTAAAATTTATTTATATTTTGATTTTCAGTAATTTTTTTTAAAATAGATATAAAATATTTTAAATTTATTTTTAATTCTTTTAAATGCAGGAATTTGATACACACCTGGTGTTAAAACTTAAAATAATCAAATTAGAAATAAGAAGAAAATAATATGATACTTCATAAATTGCACGTAATTATAATCAGTAATACAAAATAAAATAAAAAGCAAAATTGCTGATCCTGTCTCTTGATCTTATAATGTAAAATTCAGACTTTCTCAAATCGATAATGAAGTAAGTTTAAAAGCTCTTATAAGTATTCACAGCATTTGTATAACAATAGACATATCATCATAAATAAACTATGCTCTTTTGGAAACTTCATTATTACTTAATTTATAATTGTTTTTCTCTTTTAGAACATGCCAGAGAAATCTTAAAAATTTAAACACTCTTAAGAATTTTCTTATATATCTTCCATGAAGGAATGATACATTTGATGTATAATTGTCATTTTTTATTGTTCCATAATCCATTATACTGTGATACATTAATATTTATAATATTGAATGAATCCTAAGATTAAGTCTAAATTTTATTAACAAGCATTTTTCAAAAATGAAAACTTTATTTTTCTTTGATCTAATTCTTCCTATATATGCTGAAAATTATGATAAAATATTCACTATGGCAAATAAATGAGATGAATAAAAAGCAAAACCATTAAAAAAAAGGTGTTTCGCATTATGCTCTAAAATGTGAGTATCCTAAGGCTATAAATGTTGGCCTTTGTTAAATAGTGCCACATTGTAGTTTCCACATGTTTTGACGGTTAGGTCAAACAAAAGGTGACGATTAGGTGTTCCAACATGTAGCAGAGCTGATACGCATTAAATCAAAATCCTTACGTTGCCGCGGTGTGGAAATTAGAAGTGGACGCTCTAGCTCGGCTATCGTTCTCGTTACTTGTTTAAATTACGAGGTCCGTCTTATTACTTTGTCCCTTATGTTACTTGTAAATGAAATATTAATAATTTATCAGTTTTTCTACGTGTTCCTAAAAATAAATTCTTTAAATGCACATAAGAAATTTAAAATTATTTATTTTCCAATAGTAATAAATGTTTCAATTAGTAAAAAAGAGGAAATGCTTTGAATTTTTAGAATACTTCTAGTAAAACGCAAACAATAAGCTGATATCGAAGACAAAATATTATGACTGCAAACATTTTTAAGTTGCCGAGGAGCTTCACGTATCTCGGTAATCTTGTTTATATAAAAGGAATATATGATTCTTATTTGTACTTAATTGTTTCTTTTGCAAGTAATGACAACATACTGGAGCTTCTTACCTTTTTTTCACTTTTCGTACAAAAAGTTATATTCTTAACCTTTAGATAATCCTTACTTTTTATTTAAAATTTCAAAAGAATTGCATAATATTGTTTTAATTCTAAGATTACTGCTCTGATTTTTGTACGATAATAAACTGATTTTTGTGTGTGATGTTGTGCATATGATAGAGCCAAAGCCAATACATTCCTACGAAGCCAACTCTTTCGATCAACATTCAAAATAATTACAAAAACCTTTCCTTCTCAACGCACAGACTCCTCAATCGGTTTAGAAAAAACTGACAACAATTTTTCTTTACTTTCTTCAAAACGAAGGAAAACTTTAGCTTCAAATATCGTTTTTTCCCTCCCCCCCACTTCGTCTGGACAGTCCCCTAAGTGACTGGGTCCTTTTTACATTATCTCTCAAAATCTAACACAATATCAGTTCACTGAACGGTTATTTTCAGTTTCCCGATAACGTTCGCAAAGTAGAAGGCCTTCTTTTAAGTTCGTCGGCATAGTTTCTATTTATCCTATGTCCGACAATGTAACAGAAAAGGCAATCACTTTCTAAAGCTTTATTACGGCAATAAGAGGAAGAACCACGGAAGAATAGTTTTCCGGCTACATGAAAGCAACCTTGAAGATTTACAAGAAGGCAGATGTGCATTTCTAGGTTTTATTACACCAAAAAGGCATATGATAATCAATAATGACCAAAACCTGAAAGAATCAACAATAATCAAGAGGGAGAAGCATTCTTTGTCGATATGAAAGCTTTTACAACTTGTTTTTCATGCTCATTTACAGAGCCATTTGATTCTCTATTCAGAGTTTCAAACGTTCGGGTGCCTTAGAACGCACCCGAACATTCCTTTCTTTGTACTATCGTACATAAAAAGTGTGACTCATGAATAAATAGGCGAGGAAAAAAAAAAGAAAACGAACACATTTTTTTTATTTCAATCTAACTATCTGTTAGATTCTGATTACATTTATTTTTCAAATATATTTTAGAGTATTTTGCAAATTTTATCGTAATTATTATTATTAAAGAAACTTATTATACTTTTTTAAAAAAAAAAAACTTCTTTTAAGTTTCGAAAAATCAGGAAATCCAACACTGTAGAACTTTTAAAGTATAATATATAACAAAAGCAAAAACTTTATTCTTGCTTCTAAGGTTTTTGTATAAATCGGGGAATTTTTCTTATGCTAAAGAATTTGTAACATTCGTCTCCTACAAATTTGAAAGAAAAAATAACGGAATTAATAGTTTTTGTTTCGAAGACTCAACTTTTATACATCAATTGTCATAATAAAAAATGCCGGAATTAGAGTTTCTTGCTTTTATAAATTCGAAAGACTACAATGTACAGTTTTAAAAATCTATAACAGATATTTCTGTAATTTTTTTGTTGCAAATATTTTTTCTTTTTTGTTGTTTATACACGATTAAAAAAAAGGTGTTTTTTTTTTTTGATGTTTCGATATAAAATTCTTAAAAACTGTTTTTCAATAAGCATAACTTAAGATAACAATAAAAATATGCTTCTGTACAGCAATACATTGTGTAATTATGCACAAATTTTCATCAAAAACAGAATGCAAAAATTGCTTCAAATTCTCCACAAATATATTTTAAGTAGTTTTACAGGTATAAAAGTTAATAAAAATGTAGAACTGAGGTATTTTTAAATCTGCAAAATGCATAGCAATACGTGTATTAGTAAAAAAACATTCATTATGAAAATATGTAATTATATTCTTTAGTATGAAAAAAATAAAATAAAAATCATAAAAAAAAAATCACCACTTAAAGTTATAACACTTTTTTGAATAAACTTTGGAAATAAAATTTTTGTGTAACATATATTTCTTAGTAATATTTATATATATTATTATTTGAATAATAAAGTAAAGTGGAACCTTTTAATAATAAAGTGGAACTAGAAATTAAAAATTTATTTCCAAATATTTAAATATTGTTTAAGTTCAACATATTAATCCAATAATTTCATTACAGTGGCTCCTTTTATCACATTATTTCCTGTAAAAGGTAAAATTGTCGCTTTATGGGTTATTTGTGGGTCGTTCCAGATTTTTTTATTTTGTTCTTCGGAGACAACCTCATCTTCAACCTCACGACTCAAATTTAAAGATTGATCTAAATCATCTTCCTCATTTTCTAACTCACAATCAGAATCAGAATCATCAAAAATTTCGTCTCTAAATCAGCTAAAATATTCTGAATCTCTTCCGTGGTAAGTTCTCTTTTACGTTTAGGCATTTTTTTTTAAAAAAATCAAATTAATTTAAAATGAAATGATTAAGTAATCGAGATGACAAAATCACTTACAAAAATAACTATGCACTCACCGCTAGTGAGAATTTGAGTATGAAGGAAAAAAGAGGGATTTTTAGGTAAGGGTGAAAGAGGAAACTCCACCCCCCCTCCCTTCTGAATACAAAAGAAACCGGTCAAGCAGATGTTCCGGGGCTATAATAGGCCTCATGCTGATTCGAAAGCTGTTTACAGGGGAAAGCAAGGCTTGGCCGCTACATCGGTCAGCGCCGGCTTTTAAGGGTATATTCCTTTTGGCCTGTAGATCGGCCAGCCGTACTCAAAAGGTTAATATTTGAAGAGAATATTCTCAATAACTTTCATGATTTATTGTCTACTTTAATATTTTATCGTAGGTTTTTTAATACTTTAAAAGAACATATTCAAGAGTTTTAATAATTTATTGTCCACTTCAGAATATTTTATTGTCTGTCCTTATTTTAATATATGAAATGAACATTACCAAACGTTTTAATAATTTATTGACTATTATAATATTTTTTTGTTTGCTTTTATTCTTTGCCTCCTTTTCGAAGTTTAGAAAGTTCTTTTCGTGTAAGTTTTTTGTGTCTGTTTTGAAAGTTGTGCATTCTATAAAATATCAATATGTTTGTTTGTGTTTGGATTATATTTCTTACAAAAACAAGAACAACAATGTCTAGGACAAATCGTTAGTTATTTAATTTATTAATACAGTCTAGTATCCCAGAAAATAATCTAATTTTGAGAAAAGATATTTTTCTCAATTCGTGTGCTTTGAATTTATCTCAGAATAATATTTTACTTTTTGAAAATAAACTTAAAAGATTTTGTACCCCTTTGAACAAAAAGTGAATAAATGCTTATTGCAACAAATAATTATTTCTTCGTAAAATTATAGATTAGCTCAGTAAAGGTTTTGATTATAACTGAAGAATTTCTGTTACTTGAAGATACAGATGTTACGCTGAAACATTTTAGTGAACTTCCTAAAAGGCACAAAATGGGTACAGTTGAAGAGTTAAGAGCAAGGTATGTGGCAGAGAAATACTTTTTACTGCAAAAATAAATTTGAGACAGAAAGTTCAAAATATAAAAGCCAAATTATTAACAAAGTACTGGACAATTCAGAAGAATAGGAAGTATTTAAAAATGTACGATGTCGATAAGAAATCTGACGTGATTTCCTTTTCACGTGAGGGTGCACTTGCTTTAAATAAATATCTCAATTTAGCCGAATAGCAGTACTTTATTCTAAACAATGCCATTTTTAAACCAAGATTGAAAATCTTTCCATCTCAGGAGCTAAGCAAATCCAAGGAAGAATATTAACCTGAAGAACATGATGTAATTGAGTTGGGAAGTAAATATTCCTCTGCGGGCTCTCCTGAACCATACCGCGTTGAGAATTTAGTACATATTTCCCAAGAATGAGAGATTAAATAAAGAGGAAAACCTGAAGATAATTTAAAAATGTAAATGTAATGGGTCATTCATCCAGAGTGTGTACAACCTTTTTCATGGAATATTGGCACAAATTCTGATGACTCATCATTGTACTTTTCTATAATTGATCTGATCAGATTTATTTTACAGACGAATCATCATTTGTTTGGGAAATCCTAAGATTCTCGTCAATATATTTTTGTAGACCTGGGAAATTTGTGTATTGAAAAGAAACCCAGGAAATAAACGAGTAGGAGAATGAACGAATGGAATTGGATATTGCGTTGCTAATACCTACGCAGTTTAATCAAATAAAGATGGAACATGAACTTTACATGAGAATTAATGATCGTAAAACCATAAATACTGTGTGGGAATGATACATGTCCTTACCAACATTGATGAATGACCTGAAGAGAATTGACGAAATAATTCCTATTGATGAGCATTATAGGTTTGGAATTTCTACTCTCCATGTCAAAATCAGATTTTACGAGTACTTATTACACAGTTCTTATAAGCTGGACTTCAAAATTCGTTCAGCAAAAACATATTTGCATAAGAACCTACAATAATTAAGAAAATACAAAATACAAAATAATTTAAAGATAATCTGTGACTTCATGCTGATCTAGTGAAGCAAGATTTTGGAACACATAACGATATTAATATGGGACGGATGTGTTTCATCGAAACCATGACTACTGCAAAAATCCCTGGGGTTGATGAAGAGGTTATCAAAAGTTTCAAAGTTGTAATGCAAGCAATTTTTTCTGGTAAGTTGGTTATCCACAGAAAATTCGGATCTTTTGCCCGAAAAACAGCTGATATTTATATCAAGCACTGTGGGTTGCATTCTCAGCCACCAACTGTACATAAAGAATGGATCCATGGTGAGAAAATAATTGAAAGTCTTATTCTTCCAACTGAAAAATTCTCAGAAGAGGCTTAAGGAGCTCTCAATAAAGTGTCTCACCAATGTAGAGAGTTCAGAATAAAAAAAAATGTTCCAAAAATCAGCAAATGAGGATATTATAAATAATTTATTAATGAGCTCTGATCCTAGAATTTTAACACTGATACCTTAATGTTTTTATCAAATGACCAAGAATTTGTTCCCAGACTCTGAACAGTTTGTTTCTTGTAGCTGAATGTGCCATCAAAGAAGATAACTCTACAGCAGATTTTTGTATGTTGCAAAAGATACAAAGTATTAGAACAAAAGTTTTTAATGGAAAGTGTTGATGACGTTGCTTTCCTAGAAGAAATGAACTCTATAATGCAAGTCAACTAAAAGTATCTAATTTTAAGGATTGTATTGTTTAATACACAATATTGTTGCGCTATATATATATATTTAATTAAAAATTAATTATTTATATTATTTGGGTATAATTTATAATATTGCGTTTTGTATATTTTAGCTTATATTCACATACAAAAAATGTTATAATTTTTATTGTAAGATTTTAAGATTTCTATTAATTTTATCTTTTACTACCTGGTGCCTGTGAATTTTTTCGAATTGAATTATTTCACCTCTATTACTTACTGAAAGTACATTTACATTTAAGATTCTGACGTCTTATTTTAGTCTTGTTTTTTATATTTCGTAAAGAAATTATTGATTTGAAAAATCCTTTTTTATTTTATTTCTATCAATTAAAATTTAAAAAAAAGTGTAATAAAATTCACTTACCTAGTCAAGCGGAATAAGAGAGTGAATCAATTAAAGATTGTTAATATTAGTATACGTACATATTTAAATCTAATCAAATTTAATTAAAGGTACATTTTGCAAGACTAGCAAAAAGTAGAAACGAAAATGACCTAAAATTATGTTAATGCTTCCAAGTGAGTTGCTTGTTGAGTTTCACAAGTACCAATTTTCAAGTACTTCTTTATGTTAGTTACTTGTGGTTAATATTACTTATGAAACTAATTAAAACCAAATAAATCTATTTTGAGTTTTATAGCTAATTCCGCTTCGCTCCTATAGTCAAACAGATATTTTCATTCGATTCATCATAAGAAAATACATATATTATCATCCTTATTAAAATCGTTGTGAGTAAATAACTGGTTGAAAGTTTCATGTCCATTAAATCATCTCTTTCGTCTTACTGTGCAACTGCTGTCCACTCAGCTGATGATCTTTTTTGATTCAGAGGTGTAATAGTGGATCTATGTTTCCTCAATTATCACATACTGATATAAGAAATCATTTTTATCTCTCTTGAAAAGCTTCAAACAACGCTCTGAATTGATGACCAGTTTTTGGTTTTGTATCGGTGTGAGCAAACGCTGCACCATTTCAAAATCAACTTATTCATGCACAAATTCTCGTGTAAAATTGTAATCACACTACCATCTAATATCTTTAAGATGTCGACAACTTAATTTTATAATATTCGAAACCTGTTTTATGGACTATTTTATATTTTCCGATACAACTGGTGATTTTGTACGACCAGAGCGTTTAGCATCATTAGTATTTCTAAGACCGCTTTTAAATTTAACATATCAATCACTGATAGTTGATTTCCTTGGTGCTGAATCTCCATAATACTTATCAAACCAAATGTTTGGGCATTATCAGAATTTTCCTCTCTCCATTAAAAACAATGTTTAATTAACACATGAAATTCTTTTTTATCCATTGCATTGACAATTGACAAACTGGGCTCAATAAAACCTCTGCAATCTATTTAATTATTGTTAGAATGTCATGAATTTTTAAAAAATATCATTTGAAGGTTAATGCTATCCAGAAACCATATGGGACTGACAACATAGTTTCTATATCTATTTCAGACAGGAGACTTATTGAGTGATGTGTTATTATGTGAACAAAGGTAAAATGTTTTATAAAAAAGACATCGAAAAATTAGAGAAGCGTTGGAAGAAATGAATCACGCTTGAAGGAAAGTATGTTGATAAATAAAATTTAATTTTTAAAAAAATATTTCTTCTTATTTATTCCGGAGACTTATTGAGAAATGTGCTATTTTTAAGATTAAACGAGTATATGAAAATGTAAGCTAAAATTTACTAAGTATTCAAAAAATATATTTCAGATACTTAAAAAATAAATCAATTAATGACTGTAAAATTTACTGAAATGTTGTTATGTTTGAGAATATTAAAATATATCATGTACGTAGTGAAAAATGTTTGTGAACAATATATTTTTTTTATTTTACAGCCCGGGCTTCAGTTTTATTTAACCATGCAAAGGAGATGCTGTTTTTGTCAACGACAAAATGGTCACTAGATGACTACAAAAGTGTTTGCAAAATATATTTTTGGTTAAAATAAATAAATTAGTGAGTGAGTGAATGTGTTTGAGTCAGTTTGTATTATTTTTATTATTAACTCTTTTTATTTGTTACACTTATATGTTTATATTCAATTTCTTTTATTTTTATTGATATGTGTTTTGCTTGAAATATTTATGCTGTCCTGTAGCACACCAACGCCATCTGTCTAGTATTTATCTTATATAAGTATCAATTGTATTTTCACGATGAACTTCTTTTATTGTGTTTCGTTTATGCATGTTTTCCTTTTCTGTCTAATCTTTATTAATACGTATTTTGTGTAAAATAATTATTTCTTATTATTTTATCCACATGCGAACTACCCTTTATCTTTAGCTCGATGGAAACGTTTTTGTATTGTTTTAAGCGAAAACGGGTTTGGCGAGAGGATATCACTTATGTATTTTATTCATTCACTGCACTAAGTTACTGGCTGTTGTTAAAAAATAATTTTCTTTGTTTCTTTTACAAAAATTTGTTTTGTCATGTGTCGATTTCAATGAGTGAACGAATAAATGATTCATTGAAATAATGAATGAGTAAGCGACATCGGATTATAGAGTGAATGAACTAATGAGTAAGTGGTGAGTTAATGAATGGTTAAATGAATGACTGAGTGTACTATGATTGAGTAAGTGAGTGAGTGAATGTTGAATGAATAACTCATATTTCCAATCCCTTGTCATATTATCATTTGCCATAATTCTTATATTGATTTGAATAATTTATCAAATGCTGTTTTACGAGCTTAGACTTTTGGTAGCTAAATCTATTCTTTTTAAAATTTTGCGTGCGTTTATTTTAGTGTTACTTTGAATTTTAATCAAAAACTTTAAAATCGAGATGAGTAATCATGATCTCGGTAGCCGAAGTATTATTGTTAGGAGCTAGTGCACGGGGATGTTACATTCAAAACGTGATTTTGATTTTTGATTTCATTTAATTATCCAGTGGGCAGATGCATGTTAAGTTTGTTGAATCTTCACGCAAGCTTATGTAACACAGTGTGAATGTATAGAATATGATCCCATCTTAGGCGCCAATCTCAAGGACCAGAAAAAAGAAACTTTTTAAGCCATATTTAGTGTTCTTAAGTTCCCTGGGTATTATAGTTAAATATATAATGTCCATCAATCAAAATGAGTACATTTAATCTAATATGAAAATTCTCACTTGTATTTCCCTTTTTTAATCTGTAATTTTTCTTCAAATAAGTTTGCGTTTCATATACTACTGATTTGATGTGGTGAAATTCTAAAATGGGCTTACAACCATTGCATTTTCACTTGTGCCTTCAAACACTGAGACATGTAATTGCGTTTCATTTTATAATTTTCTTTTACATCTAAATCTGGATTTTAATATAAAGAGTAATGACTTCGTTCAGAAACTGAAGTAGCAAACACAATAAACTAGAAAATTAGTTTAAAATACATTTCTTAAGGCAGGGGTGGCCAATCCTTTTTGGAGGAGGGATAATAGTTAAATAACAGAAATCAAGCAGGTACTTCAAATTTTCCAACAAAAAATTACAAAAAATATAAAAGTATCATTTATAAGCTGTTTAAATGTTTTTTGAAATAGCACACTATTTTTACGTAAGTCTGCGTTTTAGAGTTGAAAAAAATAGTATAACTAATAAAATAAAATTCTTCAAAATAATAAAAATAAAGTTTTAAAAAAGTCTATATAAAATTTTGCAAAGAACAGATTTAGATACCCAAGGTGTGGCTTTTATTAGTTATTAAATTACTAATAGTTAATTTTAATAGTTATTAAATTAATAAATTAAATATAAGAGCAAAGTAAACAATGGAATATCGTAGAATAGAAAACAGTAAACTTTTCTGATACTGAAATTAAATGAAGCAATAAATTAATAAAATTGAACATATTTAAGGTAAGTGTAATTATTATTAAAGTAAACGATCATCAGCTCGTTGTAACTGAAAGTAAAACAAAAGGTTAATTATAAAATTGAATATATTTAAGCTAAATGTAATTAAAATTAGAGCAAACGCTAAACAATTGAAAAGTTATCTGTACGCCAAATGTATTCCAAGTAAAACAATAGCCCCTTGGATGGCTAATGAAACAAGTTCAAAATTTGGTTTTGTAGTCAATAAACATTATACTCGTAAGGGTGAACCCTTCAGTCAGTTAAGCCAATGTAAAATAAAAATAAATAAAAAAAAGCACTTTATGCTAAGTAACAATCATATTGTCAGTACTTTATCAATGTGGTTTTTGAATTTGCATTTTATTTTTACCAATTCATATATGATAGGATTACTTCTTAAATTTACTAATAACATATGGCTTTAGGTGTATATCAGTTAATATTGAACGATAATTGGATTTTATATTTTTCATAATAGAAAACATCTGTTCACAAATATATGCAGATCCAAATCAACAATAACACCGAACAGCCAAATCATGTAAACTTATAAATTCACATGTTGGTACATATTTCCAAATTTCTATGTATTTTCAATAGTTGAAATAATGTCCTTATATTTTTTTTTTAGTTCGGTGCTGTTGCTCAATAACTTTAATTTGTAATCCCGGTGGGTAACATCAATGGTCTTGCGGTTTTGCAAATGAATTGGAAAACTACTTGTGAAAAGATCAGTTTTTATGTCATTGAAAATCATCAAATCTAGCTCCAAATGACTCCTAAGAAAATCGTGTTTAATTTTTCAAATCTATCATAGTTAGGAGCATTTTTGACCTGTTTCTCCGCAAAAAGGGGCTTCCAAGTTAGTCGTTCAATCGAAGCTCTGCATCTGTCAAATTCACACGCCCTATAATGCTATCCTATTTCTGGCTCATAGTCTTTTGAAAAATGATGAATTCAACCCGATACTTAGATTTTATTTAACAGGAGACCTTAAAATTACGAAGAAAATTTTACTTGGTGATGCAGAAGACGATTAAATGTTAAAGAATTAGATGAAACTGAGGATGAAGAAGATAAGTTAAAAATATGAGCTTTTTTCTGACAAATAAAAAAAATATTTTAGTGATTCAGAAATTGAAGATTATTTCAGATCTGCAGGGCCAATAGTTATAAAAAGGCCATGGAAACAAAGGATCCTACTCGCTCTCGCATATCACACCAACGCAACAAAGCATGACAACTAAAACCCTTGAATTTTGTCACATGACCGATGATTTTTATAAAGTTCTAGTAGACTATATTAATATTTTTCAAATTTCTTAAAAAAATTTATAACAAGACTTCGAGTGCCATTTATAGGACACCGTCGTGCCACACTTTAGCACGCATGGCGCGAGTTGCCTATCAATGACTTAAGATAACAGACATAATTGGTTTTAATAACATTATACTTATACATTATACAGTTGGTTTAATTATACTTATAATTAATTTTAAAAAATAAGATACTGTTGTATCCGGTATATTAATTACTGTAGTCAACATGAATTTGTCATTAGATTGAGAATAATATTCATTTTTCTTTTTGTGTTATATCAATCTTTGTTATCATAACAATCCTTTAACTAATGCATACCAGTAGTTAACACTTTCGAATACTGTCGAAGTATATACCCATAGTATTGTATTATAATAATATGTATATATATATATATATATATATATATATATATATATGTAAAACAATTCAAGTATGTACAAGAATGTCATTTGCATATAAGAGATTATTTAGTAAATAAAAACAAAAAAAATATAGCAGATATAAGTCGTCTAAATTGGTATTTAAAAATGTATTTGTATTGAGTTGTGCTGTTATAATTTTAAAATCATTAGCTGCTCTGTGGAGAAATTTAACGAAAACAACATAAAATAATCCATTTGTCCAATGAGACTTCATTTAACTCTTTCGTCCTTGGTATCATTTAAATTTTAAAACTATGTAACTTTATTAGGAATGAACAGTTTTGAGCTGAGATTAAGTTCAAACTGCTGTACGGCGAATGTTTTGTTTATTTCTAAGAAAGCACTAATAAAAAATAACAAAATAACAAAACATATTATACATGAAACGAGTTCGATAATCATTCAATTTATTAATGATTCTTAGAGTAAATTTTTTTGTTTGTTCGAAATTTTAACTCGAAAGTGAATATTTATCACCTGGATTTCAATATTTTTTCATAAGGCAAATCAAATAATAACCTAAACATATTCTGCACTTGCCTAATTAAGTCATAAATTTTACCTTTGATCATTTTCAAAGATCAGATTTCTATATTTTTCCTACTAAAAAGTAATGTATTTTTGATGAATTATTCAGATTTATTTTTTTCTATAATAAATGAAATTTAAGAATTAAAATAAATTATGCAGAAGTAAAAAAAAGTATTCTTATAAAAATATAGATTTTACAAATTAACTACAAATAAACCATTTTCTTTATAATTGCAATTTTTTTTTACATTTGCTTGTGTTTGGTGACGTCTATCGTTATTTAAATAAAAATAATAATTTGTTTTTCTCTTTATACCCTTTTTTGAAACTCGTAATAGTTTTTTTATTTAATATCTTTATAATTCTTGGAAATTCTAAAAAACTATTTCATACGCATGGTGTATATCACTAAATAACTAACTGTTAGTTTCATCTTTGAATTAAGCTGAACTAAATAAATTAATTAATGTAATAAATACATAGAGCTACTTTTAGAAATGTAACAAAGTTTGACTCAATAAATGAATTGTGTCCTGAAATTTAAACTTAATTGTACTACTAATGTAATGCGGCATTAATGGTCTAGTAAATGTACGTTTTTTTAAAAAATAAATAAACGAATTATTGTTATTTTTTTCCACAATTTTTAAAATAAACCATAATTGGTTATATGTCACAGCAAAATATTACAGAATACATGAATGATACGAAATAAGTTTCAACAACATTTGAAATTTCTGTCCATTCTCTACGCGCTATTTTATTACATATGGAGAAGAAATATTCAACTAATATAAAAGTATTTCATTTCATTAATTGGTTTAACCGCTTCAGGGGCTTTATATAGGAAACATTAAATTTTAGTTAAAATGTATTAATAATGTTAAAAGGACACAATATCAAGCGGTAAAATTAATTTTTACTTATTTCCAGAAATTTAAGACTCGTATATATAATATACCACCGCTTAACTAGGACATCTTATTTGTACACTGGCAGTTTCGTATTCCTTCGAAGAAATAATAAATATTTTCATGAAAAAAATTATATTATTTTAGCTAATTTGGGAAATATTTGAGTCACAAAATACTGCTGAAAAAGTGTGAACTTTTTAATGTTGTATTATTAATTCTAAGAATGATAATTTGTGCAAAAATGTGTCAATTAATTTAGGTATAACTTTTTTAAAACATGTTTGATTTTCATAATTAAATGATAAAATCATATTATAAACTAAATAAAACAAATTTAGCACAAATGCATATACAGTGTTATTTAAAATAAGGCATATTTTATATTGCATATTCTGTAAAGATATTTTCTTCCTCGTTTTTTTCTGAATGTAACTCCGGTCCATCAAAAGGGAGCTCTATGGACAAAGCAAATGTTTTTCAGCATAAAGTCCTCGTGTAGGCATTCTTTTAAATATATATTTTTTTAGAAATGTATATATTTAAGATAATTATTAAAACAAGATTACAACGCTATTTTAAATAAAATGAAGAGTAAGAGTAGATCCGTGAGAGTTCAAAAACCAGCCATCCACGGTAATTGTTCGTATTCGAAACCTACCCTCTCACATATGGGATGGTCAGATGCGTCAAAGAAAAAAAGTCGACCTTCCTTATTCTGAATTATTTATATGATGTATACACAACTATTTTTCTTTCCTTTTAATCACAGCTAAAGTGGTATTCCTAGGTCATTTCAGTTTAAAAGGAATCATCCTTTTTTTTCAAGATTTACATCTGGTGCCCTTAAGCTGAGGGCCCTGTTCTTCTCACTAAGCGGGTAACTCTTTGCTGTGTTGTATCTTTTGTTATTCCCTTCTTCAATGATTTACATGTTAATTTTCTTAATTATTTGATAAAGTCAACCACTAGAGGCAATGAACCACTACTGTTGTCCCTCTATTGTCTGCAGCTTATCATCTATTTTTATCTCACTCTTCTACTATGTTATACCAATTATCGTTTGCAAGTCTCAAGTCTATCAACAACAAGTTCCTAATCTACTGTCTCCAACCAGATCTATCTTACTCGCCTTCGAAGACTTTCCTTCCGTCTTCGTTTTCTTAGATTTTCTTGAAATAGTTTTGGTTTTGAAAAATCCTCTTTCCTCAGCGGTTTTTTTTTGTTGTGTTTTGTAAGCATGCACAACGTTGATAAATGTTTAATAGCCACCAACGGAGCTTTTGTTTTAGATGAAGGGTTTTGGCGTACCAGATCATTTTCCAATTTCTTTTACTTTTTGCTTAATTTTTAATTACATTTATCTTAAATATATTCAATTTAATAATTTTTCGTTTGCTTTAATTTTAATTACATTTATCTTAAATATATTCAATTTAATAATATATCGTCTCCTTTCATTTTAATTTCGAAAAGTTTACTATTGTCCATTGTTCTATATTTTATCGTTTATTTTTAATTTTTTATTTAACTGAGAAATTTAATAATAATTATAAAAAAGGTTCACCTTAGGTTGCTAAATCTGTTCCTTGATAAACATTCCATAGAACTTTTTTTCCTGTTTTAAATTTCTGTTCTTCGGAGATCTTATTTTTGCCTCGCTGGTACTTTATAACAATTTATGACCTCTACTTTTCACCGTTATAAAGTGAACCGTAACACATCCGTCTGATTAGAAAATATTAATGTTCTCATCTGTTGCTCTCGAACCTTCTGTGTGGGTGATGGTATAAATTTTATATTAGTTTGAATTATGATGAGAATACTTTCTATGTTTTGTTTTGAGTAATAACAATAAGCCACAAGTTGAAGTTAAATGTATAGGGAAAGATGAAGATAAATGTGTGGGAACCTAGATTTTTTGGGTGCAAAATATGTGTTATTAAAAAATATACCGCCGTCCCTGAAAAGGTTAAAAAGTATAGCAGACACATTTATATAAATAAATGGATGCATCTGAATTGTTAGTTCTACCAGCCTGTTTGATATTTAAGCAAATGCATTGTAAATTATTTGAAAAATTATATCCACCATTACCACCCCACATGTGCAACTGTTAAGTTAGTTTTTCCCTTTTTAAGGAGCTAATCAGGTTGTGACATAATCGTTTTTGTAGCCCTTAGATCTGGAGAGCTAATTACTTTCTAATGTCCAGGCCGTGGGATTAGCTTGACACTGCACTAACTGTTACCTTCCTAAGTACAATCTGTATTTATCTATCAATTCCCAAGGGGATGAAGAGCTGAGTTGCCCGTGACCATGTTCCCAAGCCGAAACAACATGGAACTTGGATCGGGAGTCCTCGCAGTCAATCACGCTAATCACTACACCACAGCGATCGTACAGCGATCCACAGCGTATCGATGTACCAGTAGTATCTAGATCTTTGATTAGGGACGTTCCTTTAGCTACTTACTTACCTGACTTTCTGATTAATAGGTAAATGACAAATTATTTTGACTCGCTTCTTCATTGGGCATCTCGTGACCGCGATATTTTAGTCATCATAGTCTCTGACTCACGGAGGGCCTTGGGTTCTATCCCATATGTCCCTAAATATCCGCTGTGTAGTGCGACTGATGTAATTTAAATTTGTTGATAGTCAAAGTTCTCCCTTTGGCATTGTGTGGAATTTCGAGAGAGAGAGATGTCAGCTCACGTGTTGTATCGTTACTTGAAAGAAATTCAAAATTTCGAAGTCTGTCATCAATAGCCTTGTGATGCCTTTAACCCTTTAGGGACGGGACGCCTCAGCGTAGGAAGATATCTGGGGATAGAGGGGATTCGGAAGGAATTGTCACATGGACCGGGGGGGGGCTTGCGTTGCTAAGCCTAACTTTTGGGAAAAAAATCACCAAAAAAAGTTTTCGTCCTTATGTTATGATTTTTGGTAAAATTTTATATTATTACTAAAGCAGTTATATATTTTGAAATTAATATGTTTAATAATCTTTTTTTGTCAATTTACAGAAATAATGCATAAAGAAATGACTACTTTGAGAAATAATTTTCAGAAGCTCTACTGAAATTATTTCGCAGTTTTATGGACAAAATACAATAATAAACTTTAAAATTAATAAAATATATATCAGAAAGAATATTTATAAGAAGTAACAAAATTTAAAGTGAAGACCGAATGTCGTATTTTTTGAAGCACGGAGAAACGGAAAGCCCTGTATTGTCCGTCTCTGACAAAATGCCCACAGCGTATTCACTAGAAATATTCTTTTCAAACCTTTTATAAAATTAATTACACTCCCATCATCAATTGGATCATCGACCATATGAGTATATTTTTCTCATAAACAACGATTTATCGCAATTATAAATAGGAGTCAAGGTTTTCCAAAATAAAAAGGGAATTAACGAAATATATTCGATAGTAATACAAAGAGAAATAATATTGATGGTAAAACACCAAAAAAAAAAATTATGAATTTAAGTGCAAAAGCTAATTTAAAAAAGCATTTTGAGAGAAACAAGAAAAGCGAATGCGTATATGACATATAAATTTAAAGAGCCGGCTTAGTTTACATTAATCTTTACCTCCTACCCTTTAACAGCTTTTTTTTATTTACAAAATACCAAAGTAAGGTAGAATGTAAACTAATTAAAAGTGAGGATCCTAAAACTATGTTCAGTTCAAAAGTTACGGACACAGGGCGTCATCTAGAGATGTTTAAAAGAAAATGTTCCACCTTAGAATGTGAATATGCATCGTATTAGAATATGAATATGCATCGTATTAGAATATAAATATGCATCGTATTAGAATATGAATATGCATCGTATTAG
This sequence comes from Nephila pilipes, assembly GCA_019974015.1. Classification (NCBI taxonomy): domain Eukaryota; kingdom Metazoa; phylum Arthropoda; class Arachnida; order Araneae; family Nephilidae; genus Nephila; species Nephila pilipes. Next base: position 6,394 of record BMAW01067835.1, on the reverse strand, counting down.
AATATGAATATGCATCGTATTAGAATATGAATATGCATCAAGAATATGCTTCTGAGCTCATGCACTTATGATACGTATTTGGTACATTCGGCCGTGAACGACGATCACGAGTGATGCCTATATGGTACGTTCGTCCCGAAAGGGTTAAGTGCAACATTTTTAAATTCAAGCAATTAATTAGTATACATCTATGATCTTTCATTTATATCAATAGTAGTAAGTATTTTCCAATCTGAACCAAGTTTTGAAATAGCCGATTTCTTTTTGACCATATCATTGAATGCTTAGAGCTATCCAAAAATGATTTTATCAATAATCTATGTTATGGGTTTATATTTCCATTGAGTGAATAATCATTACCTTAGTCTAGTGTTGCTGGAGTTTGTAACTTGCAATAAAAATAGTAATCAAAAGTACAGCAACGAAGAACATAATTAAAATTAACGTGTAATTTTTTTTATTTAATAATAACTTATTTTAATTATTGCTGGAAGTGTTATTTGTTTCTCCAAGACATATTTCTAAATCTTGTATATTTTTGATTTTTTGAATCATTTCTGTTGAACGACTTTATTGATTTTGTGACAGAATACCTTGCAATTAACTGCAATTTTACCATACGTATGATAGTATTATTTAAAATGGTTTGTTAAATTAATAATAATTCCTATTATAAAATATTTTCATCAAATGAGTTCAATAAAAATTGCTAAAGACATAATTAAAATGATTAGCATGTAATGATGTTCAATTCAACAAGAATGAGCAGACAAAGATATAATTTTTTAAATCCATACGGGTTTTCTTACACTCGTTTCTGTTATTCGTATTTACGTGAACGTAACTTTTATACATTCATGAAATATTCAGAATAACATAAATAAATAACGAATAATATGTTTATTGAGTATGTAAAAAATCATATATATATATATATATATATATATATATATATATAAATCGAGAGCGGATCAAGAAGTACCCGCGTGAGGAAGGAGAATTTGGATAAAAAATATTGGAAAAAGAAAGCACATACACACACACAGTGTTTTCCTTTTAGATAATTTTTTCTCTCCTTTTCATGAAGAAATTCATAAGCATATAACGCTCTTCCCATCTCAAAAATTCATCCGCATAACTTTTCCAGACAATATTCTCCATATTCCGAGCAAATTCACCATCAACAATCCATTGTTCAAATTGTTGCTTGGTTTCAGGTGTATAATGATAAATCCTGGTCGCATAGAGGGGACACCTGAATACAAAATTAAAACGAAAATTCAACGTAGTAGGAATTGATATTTTATATTTCAGTAAATGACTTCCTAATCAATTCAAATATATGAATCTAAGTAATTTTTTATAGTTCAAGTTAATAGAATTCAGAATGTAACAGTAATAGACATTGATTTTACAAATTCATATATTGTCACAAACAAATACTTTTAACCAACCCTTGTTATTTTGTGAATTTATAGTAAGTTTCTTGATTCCATTTACTCTATTGTTGACAAAAAAAATATCAATTTTAATTAAATTAATAATATTCCTTCTTCCAAAATATTTTTGATATAAGAATAATTATAGATGTCAAATGATGGTATATGTATTTTTTTAAATTTTTTGTTTATACTAAATATCTTCTCAAATTTAGATGAATATTACAGATATTCTTTAAATATAACAATGATTAGCGTGTATAGCATTTTATGTTACTCCAGAAACTCTTCGCACAAGGGAGAAACAAGAAAAAAACTCTTATTCAAACCAATTACTTGCTCTTTTTTCGGTACCATTTATATCAGCCAACGTGAAGTAGGAATCAGATAACTGATACATTTATAACCTTTTTCCCATTTTTCGAAATATTAATAACAGAACACATTTTTCCGGCACAGGAGATATGAAATATCAGAGGGATCTCTGCAGTGAGAGTAGAAATGCAATCCTATTTTCTTTCATCTTCTACTCTTTATTCTTTTATTCTTTTTCAGAGAAACTCTGTAAAAATTATTGCTGTCCAATGCTTAGAAGAAAGTTATATTCTTTCAGATTTGTCTCATTTTCACTTGTAGGTCGAATGAATTTATTCGAATATCAAAATTACATATATCAAAATTACATATTACTCTATCTTTATGAAGGTTGTTAAGTTTCATAGAGTGAAAAAAATTTGTAAATTTTAAAAAAAGAATCCTCGAAACTCATCAAAATTTAATAGAAATTCCAGTCACACGATCTTATACTTAAAACATAAAACTGATCTGTCTATCACGTTCAAGCAAAAAATACGGATAAACTTTACGAACCATATGTGTGTATATATATATATGCGATGTGGCTATCAAATAAGGAGACTAAGGAGGCTACAGGAGAAACATTTATGCGCCGAACAAAATAACGACAACAGTTCAGTTAGAGAAATTCTGATAGGAATGCAGTGACTTTCGTTAGTGTAAAGAAATCCGTAAGTCGTAGCCTGTGTTCGCATTAGAATTATTTTTTGTTTCACCAGAAATATGATAAGTTAGCAAAAGATTCTTCATGAAACTTGGAAAATCCACTACTGAAACTGTAATTTATTCAAAGAAGTGTATGACAATGAATGACAATCGCTTGCATGAGCTTTTTAGTAATTTAAGTGTTATAAAGATGGCCAATGTGACGTTGAAGATTATTCACACTTGGACAGATCTTGGTTGAAAAACGGTTGACAATAACAGAAAAATCGGGTAAAATAGTTCGATCTTACCGTAACCTGGTTACTTAAGTATTCGTACGATTGCTGATAGTGTAGGAATTGACAAGGAATCATATTTCAAGTTCTTCCACCAAGACAATGTGCCGGCTATTATATATATATATTTAATAAATAGGTAACTATTAAGAAGCTTGCTTACATTTACATATATAATTTTTAATAGAAATATCATATAATTATATTTGATTGTGTTAAAAATTTCTTCAAAATATTGTCTAATGAATATTTCGATTGAAACTAAATTTTAATAACGTACTTTAAAAATAAAAAAAAAATTCAATAATTTGAAAGACATATCTAAACAAGATATAGAAGCAATTACAGTTAATTATTAAATAAAATTTATAAACATTTGCTAAAACGAATGAAAGAATATTAAAATTTAAATTTACCAAACAAATATTAACACACACACACACACACACACATATATATATATATATATATATATATATATATAATGCGTGCGTGCTGTTTCCTATTTAAAAATAATCCTTTACTCCTATAGTTCAGTTAATTAAAATTATTTTAGAATTTTTCTTTAAAAGAGTATTTCATAATTTATTTGGCGGTATATGGCAAATGATTGTTATATCAAATTGCTGTTTGTAAATTTCTATTATAGTTTTTGCATAATTATAAGGACATTGGTTTGCTACACATATTATTTTTAACATATACAATATTTACACTGATACGTGTCTTTTCTATAAAGTACATACACTCAATGCCATAAAAAATGTGCATCAAGAGAAATTTGTCAGAATATAACGAAATTATACATAATATTATACAAGGTACAATGTTGATGTTAGTCAATGATGACAAACTATAATCAAAATTATTATTTATAGTAGATTAAATTACAAATAAATGGAGGTTTAACACCCCATTGGGCTACATCTAGTATGAATGCATGACACGATACCGTCGGGCTTGAGGCATTGAAGTCCCGCTTGATGTCTTTTGACCTCTCGTTCCACAGTTGCTGTAAACGCGTTTTTAATTCTATCAAACTCATAATAACCTTTCGAGCGTGACACCATTCCAAACGGGGGCGACGGCGAGTGGGTGTCAATTACAGCGCACGTAATGGGCGCCGCGATAGCAACTGTCTTTCAGCCAGACGCCTTCAGATGGTACGGACTGACATTGAGACCCACAGTGAAGATGCTGTCTGTGTATGGATGTTGGACAATGATGCAGTTGTCGCTATGCGTGGTTGTCGAATGATGTGATGGTCTTCTCCACTATTGGTCTATAGAGGGTATTCTGAGCCGGTCGCCAAGTAACAGACCTCTTGTCCACTAGTCACTATAGCTCCTTACATTAAAGTCAGTACGTCCTATGTGGCAAGCTACCCAACGACCTAACCACCCGTTTTCCATCATCCCTATGATTCTTCTAGTTTCGACTTCTCACAGCTGCTCATAATGTCTCCGATAGCGACGTAATGATATCACTAGTTAAAAAAAATATCCATCTGCAATCTATTAAATACACGCAAACAAGCTCTGCTTTCCTGTTTCATAATCCAAGGAGACAAAGCTCAATGCCCTTTGGTGGCATTACGCAATGCGCAATCATGCTGAATTTCAAATATCTGCTTGACACGTGCTTTTATGACAAGTTTCGTAGCAATATCACACTTACTTCTTAGTGCATACATTTCTAAGTCAATGAGTGTATAATTTCTTTTTGGTTAAAATTTTGAAAAAATGTTTTATTTCTCCCTTGAAATCAATCAATTCTTCAATGAATTTGTTTGGCTGTCTAGCATATTTGATGTTTAGTTTGGCTGACATATTTCATATATAGTTTTATAACAAATCTTCAGACGGATGGGAAGGAAGGGTAGACATTTCTAAAACAATCACTTTATTGACAGCTCAGTTACAAATCTACAGAACAATCAAACTAGAAATCTATACTATCTATTTCCCCGCTCAATCCCCTCTTTGGCTCTCCTACGCCTGGCTACCCGCTACGTTTGGCTTCTGCGCTTGCTTTCTCTTGAAAGCTTACACTATATATATATACAAACACATATTAGTCTTAATTTGCATATCTCCGTTCTCTTCTTCGGAGGAAGTCCACTGATACAAATAAGTGCCAATTCCCCCCAAGAGGACTATCAGTGACAGGGTCGCTGATAAACCCGTCACAGTTTGTGCATGTCACTAGGGTTTGGTTGTTTGGAGTTTCGTAGCTCTTTTTAAGTTTGCTGAGATCCCAAAAGTCTATAAGAATGTACATTTTTAATAAGGTCTTGGTAAGGTTTTTGATGTATTTAACTTCATTATAATTTAATAAAATACATTTTTTTCATAAATATTTTTGAATATTATTTAATTTTATACTTTCAGAATTTCAAAGACTGTTTACTTATAATAATTTGGATATTTTTCATATTTTAAGTAATCTATTTTTACTTCCTTTTTTGTGTTTTGGTTTTAGTTATAATATATTTTTTTTAATTTTATAATAGTTGCAATTTTCTTTATTTTAACCATATTTTGTAATTTGTTGTGAATTCATATACACACATGTTTATGCGTACATTTATTGAATATATATATATATATATATATATATATATATATATATATATATATATATATATATATATATATATATATATATATATATGCATAAGTGGCTAAAATAGTTTTTTTTATTTGACAGGATTTGCTCCAAAGCCAAAATTTAAATTTTGCTGCGTCGAGGTATCTAGTGTCACCGATACACTGGAAACCAAAGAACAATCGAAAAAATGAATTGCACCCAGTGAACAAGAATATGACGGATTAATTGGCTGGAAAAATTATGGTGATGGTTTTTTCATGGAATGAAAAACGCGCCTGACTCATGAAATTCTTATAAAAAGGGCAAGCTAGCAATACTTCTCATTGACCTATACCAATCCAATTTCCTATTCCTAATAATTCATTTCCTACTGCTAACACTTGAACTCTTTGAACAAAACTTTCGTGTTTTATTGTTTAATTTAAATCTAAAACCCATTGAAATTTCGAATGGGTAAGAGTATTTTATTAGAATTATATAAAGACTATAGCTATTCATTAAAATACAAGAAATTCTGCATTATAAATTACTATTAAATTTGTGTGAATTGTAAAATAAAGATTCCCATAACTTAACTAACATTTTTTTCTCTTATTTTCATCCTTGATTCCCCAATAATTTATAACAAGACTTTAATAAATTCCACGTCATAGACGTTATAAATTTCAAAATACATCTTATATGCGATACGTGCTTAAATCAAATTGTGTTAAGTGCTAGACATGGATCATAATATAACTTCTTGAAATTAACTATTTATAAGAAAACGAAAATGTCTTTTAACATTACTTTTGCTCTTAGATGCAGGCAAAAATACACACACACATATATATATATATATATATATATATATATATATATATATATACATCGCAAGACAATCCTTTCAAACAATCTAGGAGATTTACAACTTAAAGGTTTTATTTATACAGAAAAGGCAATTTAATCTTAACTGTTTCTTTCGGAAAACTGGAGATCCTTTCTCTCTGTCTATAGTATGGAAGATTTGTTACTTCCCTACTGCTTTGGCAAGATTCGTAAGAAGAC
>BMAW01067830.1:0-11723 GCA_019974015.1 Nephila pilipes | reverse complement strand
AAAGTGTAATTGTTAAAGCACTGGTAAAAAACGAGTTTCTTAAACATGAGTTTTCTTTCTAATTTCGCACTGTGCGTAATTAGAAAGAAAATAAATAATAATTTTTAATACCTTAAATTTTAAGTAACAATTGTCTATCAGTAGCATTCATTTTTTCTTGAAAATGGGAACAATGTTACGATTACGAGTTGATGCTTCCCTGCAACACTTCTCTTATAAAGGAAAAATAGTTTTACAGAGATGTCACACCAGTTAACAAAAGATAGTTTGAGTAATGACTCCTTCATCTTGACAACGGATTTGGTGACCCTATGGCAACTTGGTGAGTAATTTGGCGTAAAATTTAATTCTTTAAATAATTAGTTTTAATCAATTAATTTTTATTAATTATAGTTAAATTATTGTATTGTTATCCAAAACAATCGTGTAAAGAAAATTTCAGCTAAATAGAGCTCTTTCATAGGCGAGAAAAAGCTTTTAAAGTTTTGACCCAGACATAGTTACAATGTGAGTAGAAGAAAACCCATTAAAAATGATGAAATATTAAACTATTTTTGTTATAGGAAACGTGTTAAAATACTTTTGTGACTTTATTTTTATTTCATCAAAAAGTGTTTAAGTATACGAAAATATGGAACAGATTAATTAGTTTTAAAAGCGTCAATGTAATTAAAAATACAGAATATTTTTTCTATTTCTTTCTCTTACAAACATTGGCATTTCAATCAGCTTAGGAGCTCTTTCCAAGTGATAAAGCGTTTAAATACTATACTTTAAAGAATTTTGGGTCCAAATTTAATACCTGTTTATACAATAAGAAAATAAGTAACTAGCTTTACTTTCTACCTTTTATTTTATTGAAATAATTAAAGAAGGAAGTGGAGATGTATGATAATAATAAAAAGAAAAAAAACAATTATTGTTTTCCACAAAAATATAAAAAAAATGGATTTTGTATTGTTTCCGTAGAACACTTCAAAACCAGACAAATTGTAAACTTTGGAATAAATGTACAGAGAATGAAAAGGCTTACTGAAAAAATAACTCGATATGGTTAAGAGTTAAATTTAAACTCTGCAGCGAATTATATATTTTTTAAAGATAAAACTTCTTTCTTTTTCATCATTTTCCAATAAATGGACGTTTTTTTGCAGTACTCTGGCTGGAAATATAGCCTTTCTTTTTCGTAAGACTCACTCAGCCCATATGTTTTCAAACGAGAAAAATCACACGTTTTATTTCAGAAAATCGAAAGGAACTTAGAGCTTGAATATTAAATAGTCAAACTTTCAAGGTATTTTTTTATGTACGTTAAATCTTCCCATATTTACAGGAAAATACCAGCTTGCAGTTCAAGTCATTTCCATTAAAAGTAATTCAATAGTCTCTGTCTTCTCTATAATTAAATGATGTGATTCTGTTATTATCAAAACTTTTATCCAAATTAGGATATTTATAATTATTCATTCATTTTTTAAATTATTTTTGTAAAATTTAATATTTCTAGGACACTAATAAGATTTTTGAAAATTTAAGTTTTAAGTGAGATCATAATACAAAAGTAACAATTTATAAAGAGAAATCTCGCGAAAAAGTGCATAATTATTGTAAAGGTTTTTACGTTATTAAAATCAAATACCATAAGCTAACAAAGGTATATACCAGTAAATATCATTCATCATAAAATAAACGTATATTACTTCAAGAAAGCTTTCGCAATGTGATTTCAATTATCTGTTAACAGATAGATTGTCGAGCCCAGGTGACACTGAGTAGACAACGGCTAACACGAGGAATGTAATGGATTTATTTAATTAAGTATAGTAAGTCATGCATCTACTTCCGTAGCTGATTTCAGCATAGATTCTAGGAATTACTTTTCATGTTAAGGTCTCTTTAGTAAACAATATAAAATTACTTTGCTTTAGATTCCTAGAAAACTTAAAAAAAATAATGAATTTTCTTAGAATGAAGTGCAAAGATATTATTTATAGATTAGATTTTAAAAATGCCAGGTTATTTTTCTTTTCTCTGAATAATATTTATTACATATTTGATGGAAATCTATCAAATCCTTCTCTTATTTAAAATGTAGAAATTACCCCTGTATGCAAATTTGATTGATGAATTTCTTCTTAATGTTGCACTTAGAAGCAACACGAGAACTACCTGCGATAGACCTCATAATTTGGAAATATTTTTCGGTGACGAGGTCGATACCTAAAATAACACCCTTCTTTCCTATTTTTGATATCATAACTAGACATTGATTGGCAACAAGTATATCAGCCCCGATAGGTTTTTAAGAGGTAACAGGGCTCGAACTTACGACTTCAGCCATCAGCCGGTGCTCATGAACACTCAATGGTCGTTTCTGTAGAAAGTAAATTTGAGGATAGGAGAGGAAGTTAAGATACATTGAAATCAACATTTATTCAATAATATTATATATAAGAACATAATTCTAAAAAACAAATGTGATACATTTTATTGAAAAAACGTTTTAACCGTTTTATTTTGAACCGCTTTTATAACACGGCTAGTGAATGTGAGCGAATGTTATTTTAAATTTATGTCTAAAAATATCTTTAAAAAGTGCTATTTTTTCTATTCTATTTCTATCTTGTGTAATTTTTTTCCAATTTTCCAGAATTCTCTTATAAAAAAGATAATACAAATATCATTATATTAATTTCCTTTTAAAACTTTATACATCTGTTATTATGCAGACTGAAAAAAATCATATAACTTATCTGTTTAGTTCATTCATTGAACGATAAGAAACAAGATTTTAATAAACAATTTCATGACATTTAAACCTAAAAAATCGTTTTTATATGAAAAAATATTTATATATATATAAATATAGATTCTCTAAACAAATCTGCTGAAAACATTCTAATAATTCCCGAGATATGATTAAAATGTACATGTTTATTTTTGTTCTGTACTAAAAGTGATCCTTTTTACAAAAAGCAATTGTTCATCATTTCGGGAAAGGTTTCATAAAAACAGTTTAAGGCTCCCGTTTACCAGCCATTTTGATTTTATGAATGCAATGTTAATCCTACGTAAAATTTCGATTACCGCTTACTATTTTTAATTTGAATGCAATAAAGTGTTCCTAAAACTGCAAAAAATAATTAAAATTTCATCGAAATTACATTCTACTTCCAATTTTTAATATTTTTTAAAATTTTTTTTAAACATAGGAAAATTCACAAACGAATCATTAAAATAGGGATAAAAGCATTTTTAAATTTTGGAAGAAAAATTAAGCTCTACAGAAAACTTCATTATTTTTTGTTCTTTCAGATCCACTCTATTGCATTCAAATAGATAAAATAGTAAAGATTTGAGAAAAGTAATCGAAATTCCTTAGGACTAACATTACGTTTACGAAACCAAAATGGCTGGTAGACGGGAACCCTAAAAACCTTACGAACCTTACGAAGATTATACAGTTTTTATCAACATACTAATTTTCTCAACTTTATCTAAAATTATACTGTTTCGTAAGTAATTCGATACCTTTTTAAGGGTAGATAGGCTTTAAATTATGAAATATTTTAATATCAAATTTCAATAAGCGTTAAAAATTTGAAAACTGTGTTAAGTATTTTTAATTGTAATTAAATTTCTAAATGTTTATTAAAATAATAAAACATATCTTCTAAATCAAAAAACCATTTTAGGATCTTGAACTCAAATCAAAATACCATTAAATAATATTAAAACAAAGCATTATCATTAAGCAATATCTTAAAAGATATTCACAATTTTTATAAATATTTAAAATAAGTTAATTAAAATAGAAATTATGAATTATTTTGTAAAATTGTATCATTTCATTGAAATTTTAAAAAGAAACGAAACTTCAATGAAAGTACAAAAGATGTTGAATTTATTGTCATTATATGAATATTTAAAGCTCGATTTATTGTTGCTTGAAAAAACTTTTGATCTCTTGCATTTCCTATTTTACACGTAAACGAATAACTACGGAAACAGATGTGCATTCCATGTATTTCATAATTTTTGAATAATATTAGAAATCTTGTTTTAAGAAAATTAGAGCTATAAAAGACTATGTTCATGACAGAGAAACTCTATTTATTTCTGCATCAAATTAATCATTATTTCACTTTTACATTTATTAATATCTCATATTCATATAGCAGTCATGTTAGAATGAAGCTTTCTCATTTTTATGTATTATGTATTATTTAGATCGTTAGAATTCTGACTTAATTTTTTACATTCACTTTTGTATCTGAAGTTAAAGTTGGAATTAAAAATTTGAATGCTCCTTGTTTAAGAATAAATAAGAGTTTATGTATCAAAGAAAAGTGTTTTTTAATGATTTAAAATAGCAAAATCCTTTTATTTGATTCTGTATTCTGAAGCAATCGGAAAGCGCCCAAACTCCTGCTGATGTTTCTTTTTCTTTTCTTTTTTTTTTTTATTTCTGGCTGTGTTCCTTCTGAACATACATGTGATTAAGATCTCTTTACCATAATTTTATTTTTTTCCGAAGAAGAAGCTGCTCAAAATTGGATTACCTTATTTGTTGAATTAATTTAATCAAGCTGGTGCAAAACCTTCTCTCTTATTTACTTATCAAAGCCTTAGTGAGAAATGCAGTCCTTAATATAGTAAAACAAAAGTAATTTTCGGTTTTCTATATTATTTATTAGTGCGGAGTTATGTTATGTCACGACTGTTACAATTATGTCTTGTACTCGTTTATATTGGCTTTTCATAAATATTTTACATTTCTGTTTGAGAATCGATGTATACCTTTTCTTATTTCCGCTAAAACATTTTAGTGCTCGTATCAATGAAAACGAAAGGATTTTTCAACTACAAAAAATATTTTAAAAATATCCCATTACTTATTGGGGAGGAAGGGAAATTATTGAAAATTAGACTGACACTTTTTTGTTAAGTTGTTAACTTTAAAGTACTGAAATCTGAATTATCTTATGCAATTCTTTTTTTAAAAAATGGCAACAGTTTATAAACTGTTCACCAAGGAAATGAAAATATTAAAATATTATTAATTAGTAAAATAATCTTTGTAAATACTTGTGATTAAGAGTACTGTATCCTAAACATTGTGACGCCTGCCCGATATCTGGGCTGGCTCTTGTGCCATGGCTAACTCAATTATTAAACACTAAGACACAATAATCAATCAAAGAGACACTAGGACAATATTTACGGAATTTATTAACTTCTAATTAATATAACAACAATTATTTATGCTCTCCAGGGCAAGGATTTTACTAACCTAGTTCAACCCACCAATAATAATCTAACAGACTCTTACTACTAATCCTTCCTCAACTGCAACTCAGACTCTAGATCAACTGTTGAAAACAGTAATAACTAAACCTCTTGACTCACGCCACTTTTACTCTAATCATCCACTTCAACCTCTCTTTCCACCTCTTTCAACTCCTCCTTCAACCTCTCTTTCCACCTCCTCCTTCCACCTCCTTCAGCCTCTCTATATCTTCTCCTTCAGCTTCTCTATCGCGACTTTCAGTCGGAGTTTATATATTTCCTAACTCTCCCGCTTCACTTCATTTCTACCTGCTTTCTATCTGCCTATACACGTTTCATTTTTGGTTGAGCAAAGGTTGTTAAGCAAAAGCAATCAATCTGAATTATTAGTCCCCAAGGTGAGAGAAAAAAGTGAAGAGAAACCGCGACTAGTCCAATGTCACAATATGACTAAAATATCGAAAAAATATTATTACCTGATTGTAATTATATGACTTTTCTAAATACATGTTCAAAATTTCATAGCTATATAACTACATTATTCGATGAATTATTTAAATTTTCTGTAACAGTATTCAAAAACATTTCATTGAAATTCAAATCTTTAAAGTGATTTTTCTATTTTTTTTATTAAGACATTTTTTCTAAGACATTTTTTTCTTGACCAAATTAAAGTTTTGAAATTTTTTTTCTGGTTGTTTTTTATTTGCTTGATAATTCTGCTAGTAGAGTAATTATTAAATGGCCAGTTATATTTTTAAGAAATCCTTAAAAAAGTATATACATTGGAATTTTTATTATTTTTCGCTGTCTCTGTGACAAAAAGTAATTTATTAAAAAGTATGAAAGGCACTATATAATGAAATCTATGCTTTAAATTATGTAAAACACTTATAAAAATAGAGAAAAAAAAACACTTAAAATTATTAAAGTTTGTGGAAATACTAGGAAAATATTGAAATATTTCAAAAATTGTTTCTCTGAAAATGAAGTCTTTTTTGTTCTATTTGAGATGCACATTTCGTGATGTTCAAATATATTGAGCACAAACTTTTTTTTTAAAATATCTAGTAAAGTAATTGCTTACAGGTTTTAGTTAGTTTCATGTAAATAACAAATGAAATCTCTTCACGTAAATTACACTTTTGAATGTAATTATAAAATAGCTAAGTATTTTTTAATTAATAAATTGATACATTTTCTGAAATGCAAAATAAAGTTAATACTTTTTGTGAACTCAAATAATTATCTACATTAATAAAAGAACCCAAATAATTATCATCATTAATACAAGAACTCAAATAATTATCGTCAGTTTAAATTGAAACCTTTTACTGTACACTTTACTCTAGTTCTTGTAGTAAGAAGATTATTTTATTGCAATTATCAATTTGTTCAAGGCAGTTTCAATAATTTAAAAATGCTTGAAATAATGCATTAAGTCTTAAAGTCTATAATTGTTTTATTTTTATAAATTCTTTCCTAATTAATTTTTCATAAATTTGAATTTTTTAAATTTTTTGAAAAAAATACTCTTAGCAATCTCAATTAATATCTTTTTTATGTTAAGTCATAGACAACTGTTCTAGAATTTCTACATCAGAAGCTAATTTTCATTAAAATTATACTGAAAAATAATTTAATGTTTTAATTACTTTTTTGATAAACAGAAATAATCAGAATCTAAATACGTTTGAATGTTTTACAGCTTTTGAAGTCCTCTTTTCCAAAATATGGAATTAAATTAAAAAAATAACTACAGCGTTTTAATTACTACTTTTGAAATAAAAGGTAATTTGAAAGAGTTTGGTTACCTTAAAACATTTAGAAACATTTCTCTTAATTTTCCAGTAAATATTTCAAAGATGCGTCTGAAGCAAATTAACTCGTTCTTACCCTAAGCTTTTAAGACCTTATTTGCCATTTTCAGAAAACCTTAATACAAGCATGTATATGCTTCACATTTTCATTTCAAAAGCTTTAAAATATGGTGAAGTTATGAAGATGCTCAGATATGAAAGATTTTCTAACTTCTTCATTCTAAGAATTCGGTAACAAATTCTACTTTCTTTTATAGAATGCTAAAAATTCACAAATGAGAAAAATTTTGAGTGAAAGCAGTGTTCCTACTTTCTGCCTTATTTTATTTTATTGTTAAGAACACATGATTGCATATTTGTTAAAAGTCAATTGTGATTTAAGAAACAATATTTCTCCCTTCGAAATATTCCACTATTTTTATGCTTGTGCAAATAAGAGATCGAACAGAAATCTTATCGAACTTCAGATCATCCTGATAATTTTCCTGTCTTTTAACAAGACTTTTTTCATATTTTCATCAATATTAAAAAGAAAATGACAAAAAAATTGCCATATTATAGTTGGAATTCTCATATTTTTTACACTTTACTTACTTTATCATTACATAGAGTATTTCAAAACATTATAACTACATATTTATGAAATTTGTATCAATCTGGACAATTAATTTGCTTTACTTTAGGTACAATATCCATATTTATCCTAAATACATTTCTTACCTTTATTTTTCACGTTGTATTCAATAGACTCACCATATATATTACAGAACTGGGAAGAGTGAAATATATAATAATAAAATAAAGATTGTATGTGTTTTCTTAGTCGACGTAGCGAAAAGGATGCATAACCCATGAGCATGAAATTTGGCTCAAAGTATCTATGGGTAGGTAATGACATGTGCAATTTGGCAACTATTTTTTCGAATTCGCATTAGAGGTTTTTAAAATTCAATGTTAATGTGACAGATAGGGAAGATTTTGTTTCACTACGCAAGATTCTAGCAAATGTTCCATTACATAACGTTGCAGTTTTTATTGCTTTTGGCTACCTATCTTCGTACAGGGTTTTGAAGAAATTAGTATATTAGTATTTATTCACTTATTTTTCTTTATAGTAAAATATATAGATGCTTAGAGATTTTTATTTCTATACATTTGTTTGTTCTTTAAAGTAGTATTGTGATTTTTTTTCAAAAGAATATTTTAATCATGATGTTCGACGAGTACTTGAAGAACTTATTATTAAAAAATACTTTGAATAAAACGCTCAAGAATTTTACATTATCTGTGATATTGATAATCATTCCGTTCAAAAAAAATTTATATCATTTATTATTCAAGTCCCAAAAACAAGCGACTTCGAAAAATAAATTTTTGTGCAACGTAGCTTATATGTACAACGTTTTTCTGCCATTCCTGAACGGTATGTTTGTCGTAGGGTAGTTAAGACCTCGGCGTTGTAAACGTTGGATTAGGGTTCAAATCACAGATTAATTTTTCGTTCACCGAGTTTCTATTTTTTTTCATCGTATTTCAATTTCCTATAAAACTTCTCTTTTTTAATTTATTTTCTTGAAATTATTTGTTTTTGCTTTAATAAATTTCTTCCATGGTTCTTAAAATTTTCTTATTTAACAATGTTCAAGAGTTATTTTCATATACTTTTCAGGATAATTCTCGAAAGAAACTTTACAAAATTACGATTCTTGTACCATCTGATAGATATGTATTTTTTAAAGAGTCTAAATAAATTTTATCATTGTAGATAATATATATATATATAGCCAAATTTATGCAAAATTTTGAAAATAGCTCTAAAAAGTGTCAATTTTGGATTTTTAAAAATTTTCTAATTGTTTCATTCAGAAATCGGTCATCCAAATTAAATAGTACTCATACATATACGAAAGGAACATTCGAGTCATTTTAAAAAATTAATGAGAGGAATTATATACAAATTCTTAACTGCATACCAGTGAAGAAGTTTTTGATTTCCTCACTTCACTCTCGTGAAAGAATTCGGTTCCGTTAAGCATAGTTACGGCGCACATATTTCTCCGCTTCTTATATCATGGTCTCTGTGTGTGTTTGTGATTATTTATTACTCTTCACTCTTTTGGAGATAGTTATATTTATTCTATTCATTATTCCACATTAAAAATTGTACTAAAATACTCTAATAAACATTTGAATGAGATTCATTTAAAGTATTCACCTGTTACAAGAAACAGGTACTTAAACTAGCAGAAGATAAATAAAAAAAAGAAATCTTGTTAATACATGGTCAAATCACAATCCAGCTTCTATAGTCTATAGCGTAAAATGAAACTCTTTAGTGATGCATTAATTAATGGAAAGTTTCAATATGTAATGAGAAAAAACCATTTTTTTGAAAATTGTTTTTTAGTTTTACTTCATGTACAGAGAAGAAAATTAAACAGATTTGAAAATAGATTCTATCTTTATATTTTCAATTTGAATTTTATCATAGATCTGAAGAAATATTGATTGACCTTCATTATGTGTCATTTTTTCGTGCAGCCTATAATTTCAATAAGGAGGAATGTAAATGGTGATAAAAGAATCACAATTAAGAAAATATCTGTCTTTGTAAAAGTTTTAACTACATTTTAATGACAGTCTAAGTAACTCAGGAGTACTAACTGGCAAGTAGCCATTGTTTTCTAATGAACTCATTTTAATGACACTAATTGTAGAATTACATCATTGTGCATAAGATTAAGAGCTTAACTAGTTTTAAAGGAAAACCATTTGTGTATGAAACTTAACGAGAAGTTTATGTTGATTTTGTCATTAATCTACTTTTAAACGACATATTAATTAGAACTAAGTCCATACATCTTTTTATCACGTCTTTTTTTATTTAAATTATTTATTTTCATCGTCTTTTTAAAGTTATCAAAATTCAGAACTGTGTCGAAAAAGTAATAAAAATAATTCAAAGCTATTTAAAATCGATCAGGTTTTTTTGGACTAGGAGAGTATTTTAAATAGTAAAAGTATATGTTCAATTCAATGGTCTTTGCAATTTATTTGAGCTGAGAATCAAAAAGACGTCACCTTTATTTCTGTTAATCTCTCCCTTCCTTTAACTAAGTAAAAAATGTTAATGCGAACAAAACACTCTAGGAATACATATAACACTCTGATCTGTAATGCAATTGGCTCGGCTCTAGTTCTTACGCAAGTTTAGATCAGCAGGAATTTATTTTTTAAAAACTATACTGCATATGCTAAATATTTAGGTTGCAAATCATACGATGTTCTTATTATGTTATATCGTGCTTTATTTCTTTAACAATATATACCATTACAAAGTTTGTAGGATGAAATTATGCATCAGCACATTATATTTAGAACATTACAGTGATGAACAACTATTAACCATTACATATTTAAAAACATCAATACTCATTACAAATTAAAGAATTTCATGATGATGTACTTTATTTTTATTTTTCAAGATGTACAAAAATTTAATAATAATACAACATTTTATTTCGGATTTAGACTTTTATTCACATAAGCTTGATTAGTTTAGTTTAGTTTTTATTAACGTCGCACTAGAAGCAACACGAGGGCTATTGGCGACGGACCTCGTACATTTGAACCACGGTCAAGTGACGAGAACGACACCTGAGCTGGCACCCCCCTCTCCTAACATCCACACCACGCCAATGGGAGGACTTTGGACCCCGAACAGATTTAACGTGCTTCAGCCCCGGCTACACTGCAGGTCTTTGGCGGCCAAGGATCGAACCCGCGACAGAACGAAAACCGCCAGCCGCTACATAAGCTTGATAAAAGCAAATTCGAATTTACAAATTGTTTTAAGCCAATGTTCCAGTAAATGTATTTCTCTAAACTTTTATTTCTTCGATGAGATATAATTCAAAATGGATATTAAAAGTGCATCATGTTGCCTTAAAATACCTGAATTGTCCTATTTAATACTCCGTTTGATCACACTCCTTTTTGAAAATTCAGATATGTTTCAGTGTATGTTTAATGACAGTCTAAGTATTCACAGTGTTTTACGGATTAGTCAGTTTGGCTAAACGCACTCTGCTCACTTTTAATCTGTTCCCTTTAGATCTGTTCTTTTACCCAGCCACTCATTCAACTCATTTAGTGTTGGCAGATCCTAACTTGTCAATGAATACAGTTTACATTGTAATTTTCTATCCATATTTTTCCGCATTACAATGAATTAATTTTTTTAATGCATCGAAAACAGTCCATCTGTTTTTAGTGCATTATAATTCGGACAGTAACCTACTTGTTTATTGAGTTCACGTTTTTTATATAAACTTTTGATCTCAACAAAACCCCGAAAAGTTGAAAAAAATGATAATTATTTTTAGCGTATATTAAAACTGTGAGAGATTTTAAATTCTGGGTTAGAGTATTTCTGTTGCAATTCCTGAATCAAGTAAAATATTACAAAACTAAAATAAATTTTATTGAAAATAATATTACTCATTTATTCTCTAAAGCCATTTTTTTAAAAAAAAACTGCAGCAGTTTGAAGAATTATTATATACTTTGAACAAAATATTTTCAGCAATACGTAACTGAAACGAAGCTTACCAG
>BMAW01067818.1:417329-459261 GCA_019974015.1 Nephila pilipes | reverse complement strand
CGCAGCAGTCAGCTGGCAAAGTCATGGCGTCAGTTTTTTTGGGATACGCATGGCGTGATTTTCATTGACTACCTCGAAAAAGGTAAATCGATCAAAAGTGATTATTATATTGACTTGCTGGTGTTGTCATATCGCGGTAATCATAGGGAATTACGTTTTCCGATATGACGTCATCTCACACATCTGGCAATGGAATCGGAAATTTGCATTCGACGGTGTTTTTTTCTATTACGTCATATGAAGTTGTTTTTCATTGGATACCGATTTGTAACTGTCAAGTTGACGGTATCGAATGCAAATTCCTGAAGATATATAAAGGAGATCTGATTAGATTGTGATGAGACTTTGGCTAATAATGTGTTGTAAATAAAATAGTGATTTTAAATAATTTGAATTAGTCTTTTTCTGTTGATGTGGCATTAATATTAAATTCAATTATCAAAGGCCTACTTTTTAAGGAAGGCCAACAATTGGTTATGGGCCCAGGACGCTTCCACTGCGCCTGCATTTAAATTATTTTTTTTTAAATAATAAAGCCACATTAGCAGAGTAAAGTTTGGAATCAATCACTATTAAAATGGCTTTGCTGACGTATCAAATTGATGCTTTGAATGCATCAAATTATGCAACCTGGAAAGAGGACGTCAAGGTTCTATTAATGGAAAAGGATCTATGGCAGTTTGTAGTTCAAGACAAGTCTAGCGATGTCGATGCCTCCACCAAGAAAGAAGTCAAAGAAGATCCAGAATGTGCAGCAAAGAAGATACGAGCTTACTCCCTCATCTACCTAAATGTACAGAAGGAGTTTCGCCCGCTACTTAACGGCATGGAAGACCCAAGAGATGCATGGGAGAAGATCAAGACACATTTCGAGCCAAGTTCAAGAGCCAGAATTGTGGAGCTG
The DNA here is from genome assembly GCA_019974015.1 of Nephila pilipes. Taxonomy (NCBI): domain Eukaryota; kingdom Metazoa; phylum Arthropoda; class Arachnida; order Araneae; family Nephilidae; genus Nephila; species Nephila pilipes. Next base: position 458,357 of record BMAW01067818.1, on the reverse strand, counting down.
ACGGATGCGTTTTTCAGTTGCCATCTCAATCCCGGAGAAGGAATCAACCTATATGGTGCGAGATTGAGGACTATCATACAGCAGTTGTCCGATGCCGGTCGACCTATATAGGAGTGGTAGCAGCCATTCCAATTGATTAGACGACTACCGGAGCAATACCGTGGAATTGTCCAGTTAATTTATCGTTTTGAAGACTCTAAGTTTACCTTTGAAAATGTTTTGAATGAATTGTTGTCAGAGGAAGCCCGGCTAAAACTGTTTTGTAAACAAGATAATGTAAGTAGAAATTTTGAACAAGCTATGGAAGGTATTAGTGTGAAACCTAATTTTATTAAAAGTAAAGATAGAAGTAAAGATCAGCAAAAGGGGAATTTAAATAGTCAGCCAGAAAATCCCAATAATAAACCAAATGTAAAGTGTTTTAATTGTGGGAAAATGGGCCATTTTGCTAGAAACTGTAGGATTAAGATTAGGAATCAGGCTAAGGTAAGAGCTAACCCCAATGTTTGTTTATTGGCAGAAGCCAGTTTGGGAACAAATACTGACAATACTGCATGGGTATTTGATACCGCTGCAAGTTCCCACTTCTGTAACAATCGTGATCTGTTTACAACATTTCAACAGACTTCTGGGGTAGAAATGAAAGCTGCTATTAACGGGATGACGTGAAGTTCTCGGTAAGGGGAATATAACTTTTGATTGTAAAAATCAAAGAGGGACTCAAACGGTTACTCTAACCAATGTTTTGTATTCACCCAGGCTTCGACATAATTTGATGGCGGGCCACCGCATTGAAGCGAGTGGATCCTATTTCGTAGGGAAGAATGGGCGAATTGACATTTTTTCTAAAGAGGGTAGAAAGCTGTTTTCGGCCAAACGAAATAATGGTCTTTATTATGTGTTAGCTTATTATCCGAAAATGGGTAAAAAGCGTAATTATAAGCAGAAAGATTATCCGAAAATGGGTAAAGAGCGTAATTATAAACGGGAAGAAATAAATCAGATCTCTTCGGAGAACAGTCTTGAATTATGGCATAAACGTTATTGTCATATTAATAAGGATTATATTTTGAAGACTGTAAAGAATGTTAGAGGATTGCCCGCATTGAAAGATCAAGAATTAAACTGCGAGCCATGTTTAATTGGAAAAGCTAAAAGGGTTTCATTTAAACCAATAGGAAAAATTAGATCGCGGAAACCTTTAGAACTTTTACATCTGGATGTGGCGGGTCCGATCCAAACTACATCAAGAGGCGGTAATCGATATTTTTTAACTATCATAGATGATTTTTCTAGAAAAGTTTGTATATACTTACTGAGGGAAAAATCGGAAGTTTTCAGTAGTTTTATAAAATTTAAAAATAGAGCCGAAAGATTTACCGGTAACAAAATTGTTAATATTCGTACTGATAACGGGATGGAATTCTGTCTAGGGGATTTTGAAAGGTTCTTAGAAGATAAAGGTATCAAACATGAAAGAACGAATGTATATACCCCAGAACAGAATGGAGTTGCTGAACGTTTTAATCTAACAGCAATGGATGCAGTACGAACTATGCTTAGGGATTCGAAATTAGGAGAGGAAAATTGGGGTGAGGCAGTGCAATGCTTTACTTACGTTTGGAATCGAGTAACGCATAAGCATTCCGAGAAAACCCCGTTTGAATTGTATGGTGGAAGGGTTCCAACCGTACGACATTTAAGAACTTTCGGATCGAAAGTTTATGTAGGGATTCCAAAGCAACAGCGTAGAAAGCTAGATATGCGTGCTGAAAAAGGAATATTATTAGGGTATGCTCTTCGTAGCAGAGGATATCGCGTTTTCATTCCTGAAAAGAATAAAGTTATCGAAACCATAAATGTAAAAATATATGAGAATAATTTAAATGGTAGGGAAGATAATGTAAATAGAAATTTAATTATATTAAATGGTTATGATGATGAAACCGAAACGGATGCAGAAATAGAAAAACCGGTCAAAGGAATAACCAAGGAGGTTAAATTAATTGAGATGGAACCGGAAATTTCTGATCAAAGTAATTCGGATCCAACCATTCCCTCCAAGTCTGAAATAAATTGGTTTCGGAAAGCTGTACCTCGACCCGATGGATCAAGAGTCGATATATACTATGGTATATTGGGTACGAGCATGCGTTTAAGATCTAGGAACGATGCTAGAGCTTACTGTGAGGCAAATGAAATCCCTTATGACCCAGAATTTTTTAATTTTAGTGGTAAAAATTCATTTACCGGAATAATAAAACAGGAAATAGAATTAAATTTTTTAAACATTTGACAATTAAATTTTAAAGACATAAAAATACCAGATACATTCCACGAAGCATCCAATTCCCCTCAAGCATCTAATTGGAAACATGCAATGGAGGAGGAAATGAAAGTAATCAAGGAAAGGAAAGTATGGACATTGGTTGAAAAGCCAGTGAATTCAAAAATATTAGGAAACAGATGGGTATTTGCATTAAAAACAGATTCACAGGGTGATATCTTGAGGTTTAAAGCCCGTCTTGTAGCACAAGGTTTCCGACAAGAAAAAGGGTTTCAATATGACCAGGTTTTTAGTCCAGTAGTAAATTTTTCCATAATACGATTATTTTTTTCTATTCTAGTAGGAGGGATGAATTGGTATCATATACAATTAGATATCAGATGTGCATATTTGTATGCCTCATTGTCTGACATGATATATATGAATCAGCCAAACGGTTTCGTCGACTCCAGAAAACCGAATCATGTATGTTTATTACAGAAGGCTCTATATGGACTACACCAAAGCGGACGTGAGTGGTATTATGAATTAAATAAAGTTCTAGAATCTTTAAATTTCATGAAACTAGAATGGACAAACTGTGTCTATTGTTATAACAGAGAGATAATTTTATTACTATATGTTGATGATATTATTTTATTAGGAAAGCAAGAAGATAAGATTTATAAATTAATAGATGTTTTAAAACAGAATTTTGATATAAAAGTAATGGGAAAAACTGTTAAATTATTAGGGGTAAATTTTGAGCAAGAAATGGGAAAACTTTACATAAACCAAACTGATTATATAGAAAAAGTTTTTGATCAGTTTAGAAATTATAAGCCTCCAATAGTTTCTCTGCCCATTTCAAAAGGTATAGTACTTTCAAAACTGGACTGTCCACAGACTAATCAGGAAATTAAAGAAATGGAAAAATTACCCTACAGAAATTTAATAGGAAGTTTATCATTTATAGCAAACAGAACACGTCCAGATATTAGCTATGCAATAAATATTCTTTCGCAATTTCAAAATAACCCAGGCAAAGCTCATTGGGAGGCCTTATTAAAAGTATTGGGTTATATATATTATACAAGGGAAGATAAATTGAATCTATCCGGTAAGACAACAATAAATTGTTTTAGTGACGCAGAATATGCATCTAATAGAGATGACCGGGTTTCGGTTGGGGGATATATAATTTTTTGTGATCAGGCTATTATTTCTTGGCGGACATCGAAGCAACGTAGTGTCTCTTTATCCACAATGGAGGCGGAATACGTTGCTTTGACAGATGCTGCTAAAGAGTTACTTTGGATATTAAAAATTGTAGAGGAATGTAAAGAATTGGGAATTTTTTCAAACGAAAATTTTGAATTCAATTTATTTTGTGACAATAAAGCAGCAATAGATTTCTCGAATTCTGCTATTGAAAATTCTCGAAAACACATTCATATTAAATATCATTTTTTAAGAAATTTAGTGTCGGAAAATTTATTTAATTTAAAGTATATAGCTAGCAAACAAAATTGTGCTGATCTATTTACTAAATCCCCAACTAAGACAACTTTGTCAGAGTTTAAGGGGAAAGTATTTTTTAGAGATAAAAATTAATTCTAATGGTTACAATGTTTGAAATATTAAGTCCATTGTTATTGGAAATAATCTTTGTTAATGGACGGTAATTTGAAACTTTTTAATGTCAAGCCATTTATATAAGCAATAATTTAATGCTGTGTATGATAATATAAAGGTATATCAAATTATTTCTGTGTACATATAAAAATGAGTTTTGTATATTTTTAGATTTTGATATACTTGCATATGAAAGTTATTTGATTTTTGTAACATCGCCCAGATGTGTGATAGGCGGGCCAATTGTTGTCATATCGCGGTAATCATAGGGAATTACGTTTTCCGATATGACGTCATCTCACGTATCTGGCAATGGAATCGGAAATTTGCATTCGACGGTGTTTTTTTCTATTACGTCATATGAAGTTGTTTTTCATTGGATGCCGATTTGTAACTGTCAAGTTGACGGTATCGAATGCAAATTCCCGAAGATATATAAAGGAGATCTGATTAGATTGTGATGAGACTTTGGCTAATAATGTGTTGTAAATAAAATAGTGATTTTAAATAATTTGAATTAGTCTTTTTCTGTTGATGTGGCATTAATATTAAATTCAATTATCAAAGGCCTACTTTTTAAGGAAGGCCAACAGCTGGTGCGTTTGAAGGAGGAAATCGCAAGAAAACGACAGCACAGTCTCGGGACTTATTGATCCATGTGTTAAACTTTTTCAACTGTTATTTCTGTCTTTTGAAGTTGGTTATGAGAATATAAAGCTGTAATTTTAAATGGAAAATGGCTCCTCGGAAAGAGACTAGTATTGATGTAAGAAAATTTATATTAAGGTTATTTAAGAAGGGAAAATCTTATCGTGAAATAGCTGAAATTGTCGGTAGAAGACACTCATGTGTCCAGAAAATCATTGGGAAATTTAAACGCGATGGATTAATTCAAAATAAGAGTGGAAGAGGAAGGAAAAGTATTCTGAGTGATGTAGCTAAAAGGAAAATTTTAAAAGATATCAAGATTAATCCTAAACTGAGTGCAGTCAAACTAGCTGCAGAAACTTCTCGAATAATATGCAGAAGTGTAAGTGCTGAAACTGTGAGAAATGTGATTAGACATGCTGGATATAGCAGTCGAGTAGCTAGAAAGAAACCTTTCATAAGCTTACAAAATCAGAAAAAGCGTTTGGAGTTTGCAAAAACTCATCAGTTGAAGACAGAAAACTTTTGGAAGAAAGTTATATTTAGTGATGAAAGTAAATTCAACATTTTTGGAAGCGATGGTCGTCACACCGTTTGGAGAAAGCCGAACACCGCTTTGGACCCAAAAAATTTACGTCCTACAGTTAAACATGGTGGTGGCTCCGTCATGGTTTGGGGTTGTATGGCTGCAAATGGGGTAGGAAATTAGTTTTTATAGATGGTATAATGGATCATAAGCTTTATATAGACGTACTCCGCAACAATCTCAAAGAAAGTGCACAAAAATTGGGTTTAGATGGAAATTTTATATTTCAGCACGACAACGACCCTAAACACACGGCACGTAATGTCAAAATGTGGTGTCTTTTTCCTTGTAAACAGCAATTGCACACACCGCCACAGTCCCCTGACATCAATGTCATAGAAAATTTGTGAGCCACACTAGAAACAGAGGTCCAAAAACACCAGATTAGAAACAAAGCCCATTTAAAGCAAGTGTTACAAGAAGAATGGGATAAAATATCTCCAGATACCACTAAAAAATTGGTCGAATCTGTACCAAGACGTTTGGAGGACATTATAAAAGCCAAAGGACATGCAACAAAATACTGATACTGTCTATGCATGTAATATATCGAAAAAATTTCATTGGTGTATCCTTAATTTTTTGAGGTAAAGATCTGCCTATGTTTACTTCAAATATTTGTGAAACTTTTAATTTTAGATATTTTTTTTTGTTGATTTTCGTTATTTTTACTGTAAATTAACCTTTTATTACGTGTAAAAGTAAAAATACGTCTTCTATTCTAGTTAATGTGTTATTTTCATTAAAAGTTGGATTTATCAAGTGAAAGTAAGGTGTATCCTCAATTGTTTGAGCCACTGTAATACCATTTCTATCACATGATCAAAACATCAGAACAGATTACTTCTAGGCTCTTTTCTTAGTATTTGCTCAAACTTTGGTTTTATTAATGTTGCACTAGAAGTAACACGATGGTTATTGGTGACAGACCTCATAATTTTGAAGCTCGGTCACGAAACGAGGACGACACCTGAGCTAGCACCTCCCTTCATTAACTTTCACTCCATAACAATGGGGGGACTTTGAAACACAACAGATTTAAAATGCATCAGTTCTGGCTACATGGTCGATTTTTAGTGACATCAATGCTCAAATTCATGACAGAAACCACCAGCAGTATGCCCATAACCATGACCACTAGGCTATCATGGCCGTATTTGCTCAGGGAAGAAAAAATGCTTTAAAATGAGCACTCACAGAAAATGATCCAAAACTAAATATTGTATGTAACTATTATAAATGTTGCACTGCAACTTTATATAATTTACAATTCATTATCTTCATACCTCCCCCCCTCCCATGGTAAAGAAAGCCAAATCAAAAGTACAAAGTAATGAAAATAAACTTTAACATGAAAAATCCCAAAGCATACCTGTTTATGGGCCTCTGTTGTAAAAGATTTTTTGTAAGGCCTTAATTCTTCAGTACCAAATCCTGGTATCCACATGTTCCAGTCTTTTTCTAAAATAATAAAATAAAATTATTTCACAAAATCCAACATTTTAATATTTTCATTAGAACATGAGCATTTAAAATAACATTTTTTTTTATTAGTTACACATTTAACAGAAATATAACTCTTTTATAACTTGGTATAATAACAGTTGAATTAAAACATGAGAAGAAAACATTTTTTTTTTTTTTTTTTTTTTTTTGTCCACACAGACATTCCAGCTTGCATTAAATTTCTTTTCCTTAAAAAAAGTATGGGAAATTCAGAATCCACTTCTCAACAAACCTAAAAGCATTGAGACAAAGTCCACTGATAGGGAGGTAACATAATCGGAGCACCCTCCTCTCGATTTTTCAGCTGCAAGAAGATTTTGAGCTATTATGTGGATAATTTTTTACAGATGATGGAGCCTGGAGGTTCACAAGCAGAAAGAGAACCAAAGAATTTCAAACAATGTCATCCCAATCTGAACTACAAAATCCCTTTGTATTAGTTAAACAAACCTACAGATGATTCACCAAGAGCAATTCAATTGGCACTTCAAGGTGCATTAAAGATACATTTATAAGCTTAACCATTTGGCTTGCAAATGCATACACGTCTTAGCTTTGTTTTCACATGTTCCTTATGAGAATCTTAAATAAAATGAAGCAACAACAATCTTTAAAGTTAAATAAAAGAAAATTTTCAGGAAATTCAAGACATATTCAATTGATTTAAAAAAATATCTGAAAAATTAGGATATGTTCCGAGTTATTTGAAAATATTCCAAGCTTTTTAATGGTAATAATTTTGATTAGATTTTATTATTTTTCTATAAATACAGATTTTAAAAAAAATAACTTCATTAAAAATTCAGAAAATTTTAATTAAAATAAAAACAAAGATTATAGTACTTTTAAATATTCTTAACTACTAACAATATTCAAATTAAAGTTTTTATTCCATTAATATATCAAAAGGAAGTTGTATAAGTCAAATTAGAACTATTGTAACCCTCTTTTATTAATCACAAATATTTAACACATTTAAAATAAAAAGTTCACAAAAAATGTTTTAAAAATACAAACCTAATGCTAACTGAACATCTTTTATTTCTAACACAGTGGATTTTCGATGCTTTGCTAAGCTACAAGATGTTTCAACAACATCTTCAATGAATTCTTCAGCTAGTTGTAATAATAACTGAAAGAAAAATTAATAGTAACAATCATAGACTCATTCAAGATCAATACAAGTCAAGATGATGAATAAAATATCTTTATGAAAACTCACATCATCTGTTTCTTCATCAGTTTGAACATTTGGATCAACTTCTCGCACTAAATCCTGTAAACGTTGCTTATTCAGAACCTAAAATAAATTTAGAAATTATTTTCATGAAAATAACCTAACACAAAATGTATTCATTACTTCAAAGTTTCCTTTTTTAAACAAAAAACTAATTAATTTATACATAAAAATGTCTTCATTTTCATTACAGCTCATATTAAACATGCACATCAAAATATTATACCCTAAATATAAATATTTAAAAAAAATCAGCTTAAAATATTAATTACTTTCTAAATTTTTTTAAAGAAAATTATATTTTAATTAATTATAAAAAGGTTATATAAGGCTGTATTCAAATTGCATAAAATATCATACAAATATATACTGAAAACTTTGCTTTTCCATTATTAAGTATTGAACAAGTGACCTTTGTGGTTTAAGGCAAAATGCTTATTTTATTAAAACATAGTATTTTTAATTAAAAAAAAAAAAACATTTTTAAATACCTGAGCAACTTGAGCACTATCAGGTGGTAGCAAGCTTACACTCAGTCCAGTACTGGCAGAATTCTGAGTGGTAACTGGTACTACAGTAGATGGAACGGTACTTACAGAAATCACAGAGGCATTAGTAGATAAAGTTTCTGTTCCACTGGCTTGAGTATTTGTCTAATAAAAATTTAAGTAAGATTATATAAGTAACTTCAAGTTAGTTACATTGTATCACAACTTTTGAAGATCCATAGACTGAGCTGTATTATTTTTTAAATGGCTCTTCAATAAATTTGTAACTTGCAGAGAACAAAATTTTAAAAAGTAAATAACTTTAAAAATAGTTTTCAGTTCCGAATCCTGTAACATTTTAAAAATGATTCTGTAAGCCTCCATTTTATAAAAAATAGAGAGTTCATTTTAGGTCTGAAAAAATACAATATGCAAAGAGGGCAGCTGCTATCAAATTATTTGAATTACAAAGACATAAACTAGCAACAGGTTTTTATTTACACACTGCTGAAAAATGCTAAATTATTAAGTTTCAAATTTAAAAATATAAAGTAGCAAGTTTGCTTAGTACCATCACTGCTTCACAATGATTGAATACTTATAACAATTAAAAATTTACATTTTAAATTTAGCACCCAAAAAAGTGATATACCAAGTCTAAAATCTTCATAAAATTTTAAAAAATATAATACATCTACTTTTGCACATTTTTTAAAAAAAAAAAATAATAATAACAAGCTTATTTAACAAACATGCATCCTTATTTAATGGAATTGTAACATAAAATTTTTAGATGATATGTAGTCTTATACAATCTGCATCTTATATATATATATATATATCAGAAATCTGTATTTGATCAGTCACACCAACATTTAATAATAGGTATGCAATCATAAATCATAAAATCAACATGTATGACGCAACAGAAAAATTGATCGAATGCAAATCCTTGTTGCCTCAATGACAGTTGCTTTTAATATGACTTTCATAAACTTGGCTTGGCAAACCAGCCTGGTGTATGGGATGATATCACATCAACAATCACCCCAAATACATTAAAAATTAGGAGCTTCATTTCTACTCAATTTGCAATATAATTACAAAGTCAAGATTCAGCATAGACATTGATTCCCATTGCACCTGTACCAAGAGAGAGTCTGAGATAAGATATCATCCCTGCCTCTTTAGATAAAAGAAACATTACAGAGTAATGATATGGGCATGCATTTTGCAGGATGGCTGCTCAACCTGCATGTGTTTGACAAAAACTTCTTGACCACTATGAAGTACACAGAGGAGATATAGAATCCTATGTTCGACTTTTCAGGGGAGCACTTGATCCTGTTAATGGATGACAATGCTCATTCACATATGGCTCAGTTGTGACTTTGTGGTCGACAATTGCTTAGAAAGTCATGATATTTGTCACGTAGATTGGCAGCCAGATCTCCTGAGAAGCCTATAAAAAAATGCTTGGGACAAGATACCATACTGGGGATTCCTCTTGGGAGACAAATGCCTGGAATACATCACCATTCCCCTCTAAGAACTATTCCAGAGCCATAAACAAGATACCATACTGGGGATTCCTCTTGAGAGACAAATGCCTGGAATATCTCGCCATTCCCCTTTAAGAACTATTCCAGAGCTAAAAACTGATGGACCTAAGTTGGCCTTAGACGATAAAATAAGCCATAACTAAACTTAAAGCAAAATTAAACAGACAACAATCATTAAAAGTATATTTATTTTAAAGTTACCTGGTCATCAAACTCATTGTTCTTTATCGGCTTTTTAACAAACATACAGGAAGCAATCCATGCTATACTTGTTAAACAGCAATTTGAGTAGAAAGTGATACAATTCACCTATTATATACAACAGAAATCTGCATTCAACCCAGTCAAATCGACAGTTATAACAAGCAGCCAATCATTAAAATTCATGATGTAACAGAAAAAACATATTGAATGGAAATCCCTTAGGTCTCATAGCCAGATGTGTGGGAAGACATATTGGCGATAATTAAACCAAATATATAACTAATTGAGATCTTCATTTTAACTTAACTCACAATATGATAATTGGCCTGCTTCCCTCCCTTACATCTAGGCGATATCACAAAAATTGCAAAAACCCAAACTACTGTTTCATATTAAGTCTAAAAAATATAAGATTCAAATATTATTTACAAACAAAATAATTTGATATTCCTCATATATATAAATATAATATTGACTATACTCTTATAATTATATAATTTCACATAATTATGAAAAGTTCTTACTCAGTCCAAATCTGAAACAATTATATATATATATATATATATATATATGACTTTGTGCGTTATATCCTTTTAATACAATAGAGACTATAACTCACTTGAATATCAAATACTTTTACATGTTTTATATCATTTCAACAAAGTGAACAAATTTTTACTCCTTAAAAATATATTCCTCTTAAATTCTAATAAAGTGCCTTTAGTTGGAGATTTTGTAAATAAGTTGGCTAGATTCTGTTTGCTAGAAATATACTTCAGATTAATTTCACAAACTAAGTTTCTTAAAAAATGATATTTCATATGAATGTTTTCAGTATGAGAATTTTCAATAGGAGAATTGGGAAAAATCTATTGCAGCTTTATTATCGCAAAATAAATTAAATTCAGAAATCTGATTAATCTCTATTTTCCTCAACTATCCTTAGAATCCACAATCAATTGAAGTATCAACTCTACCAAAAAAATTCAATTTTTCATGTCTTGTGTGATAAACATAACCCAAGACTTCCCAAGTAATGCTTCCCAATGAGCTTTACATGGCTTATTCTAAAATTGTGAGAGAAGGTTAACCATGTAACTAATGTTTGGATGTGTTCTACTTGGTATGAATGACAAACACCTGATCAAATTTCTATAAGACAATCTCTCCATTTCTGTAATTTTCGTTAGTTTGTAGGCAGTCTATTTTTAACAATGTTACACCTTTTGAAAGTGTCAGAGAAACAATTGGAGTTCTATATCTCCTAAATTGATTAAATACTTTTTAATGTAATCAGTTTGATTAATATAAAGCTTATCAACATTCTGTTCAAAATTTACCACTAATAATTTAACAGCTTTTCGCAATACTTTAATATCAAATTTTCGTTTTAAAATTTCTATAAATTGATACATTTTATTCCTTTCATTCATTCACATTAATTTCCATTCCTATTAAAATAATATCATTGACGTATAGTAATAAATAACTTACTTTCAAAACAATATTAACAATTCATTCATTCTAGCTTCATAAATGTAAATATTCCAATATTGTCTTATGAAGCTTGCTAAGCCATCCATGCCAGCTATGATGTAACTCATAAAGAGATTACTTCAATAAACAGACATGATTCAGTTATTTGGGGTTAACAAACCTGAGTGGCTTTTTCATACAGAGAGTGAGTGAAGAAATGTGAAGGTTATTGGCACAAGAGCCAGATGTGGCTATGCTGCGCCAAACAAGATTTAACTGTGGTCTTGAAGTGAAAGAATTCAAAAAAGACAAAAATTGGTTGACAAGAAGGAGGGTCAAAAATAGAAAAGGATCGCTAGGGTACCTGGGGGTACGTCACCAGCGCTTACCAATTTTTCATAAAGATGGTTTCTGATAGTGAAGCATATTTCTGATAGTGAATAAATAAGAGTATCGAATATTTAATTGTATGTGAGCTGGATCATTCCATTTACCAAAATAGAGAAAAATAAACATAACAGCGAAATTTATTACAAAACTGAAAACCTGGTCATTTTGAAAGCCTTTTTCTTGACGGAAGTCTTGAGCTACAAGACTAGCTTTAAAACGAAATATTTTGTCCAGTGAATTAAAATGTATCATTTAATATGACGAGCTTACCCCACTAAAATTCCTTTTTCAGCACGTATATGTTTATTTTCTGAAAATCGTTCAAACTCCCTAAAACAGAATTCCATACCATTATCTGTATGAATATTAATAATCTAGTAACATGTAAACCATTTGGCATTATTTTTAAATTGTATAAAACTATTAAAAACTTACAATTATTCCTTCAACAAATAAACAAATACCTTTCTAGAAAAATCAATTATGCTAACCAAAAAATACATATTTCCATCTCTCAAAGTTGTTTGGATTAGACCTGCCACATCTAGATGTAAAAGTTCTAACGGTTTTCACTATCCAATCTGTCTTATTGGCTTAAATAAAACCCTTTTCTTTTCTTATTATGCACAGTTCACAATTTAATTCTTGATTGTTAATGGGGGCAAACCTTTATCATTCTATACAGACTTCAAAATATAGTTCTTATTAATATGACAGTAATGTTTATGTCATAATTCAAGACTTTCCTCCATGGCGATTTGATTTAATCCTTTCTGCTGAAAATATTAATTACACATCTTCAGATAATTAGGAAACACATAGTACAGACCATTATATCGTTTTGCAGAAAAAGCTCCCTTCCCTTTTTTGAAAAAATGTCAATTCACCCATTTTTCCCAACAAAACAGGATCCAATTGCTTCAAGTGAGTGGCCCGACATTAATTATGTTGAAGTCTGGGCAAATATAAAATATCTGTAAGAGTAACTGTTTGATTATTTCCTTTATTTTTACATTTAAAAGTAATGTTCCCTTTGCAGAGAATCTCACAAGTCATTCCATAAATAGCAGCTTTCACTTCTCCTCCAAAAGTCTACTCAAATGTCGAAAACAGATCACAATAGGAACAAATATGGCAGCTAGCAGTACTATCAAAGATCTATTCATAGCCAAGCTAACTTCAGCCAAAAGACTGACATGGGGGTTACCTTTGCCCTTAACTGGTCTTTAATCTTTACCTTACAGTTTCTTGCAAAATGACCATTCTACCACAGTTACAACATTTTACATTTCATTTATTAGTGGAATTTTCTGACTGACTAATAAAATTCGCTTTTGCTTACCATGTCTACCGCTTATTTTTACTCTTAACAAAACTAGGTTTATCAGAAATGCCCAGCATAGTAAATTTATTATTAGGACTACATAAAATATCATTTTTCCAAAACTATTTTAATCAAGCTTCCTTCTACATCAGTTCATTTAGAACCTTTTCGAAGGTTAATTAGGACTTCTAAAAGTGATAAATCAACTGAACTATACCTCTGTATTCTTCAGGTAAGTGTTGGATCAGTTGAAATTGCTGTAACAACTCTGAAACTTAAGGTGTTGAATAATAGTCTGTAATCTTGCTCCATATAAATTTAAATTTTGACTTTCTTGCAACTTACAATTGAAGAATTGACCAATCAGTTCTACTATTTGAGCTCTTGAATTTGGGTGGAAGTATTTTTTTTACTGTGGTATAGACAACACATAGATCTTCTGTTCCCATCAACAATAGATGAAGCTATTTACTAACATTATGGTAGATGAGCAAATATGCACAGGATTTCTTCACTACGTAATCAATAGCATTTTTATCCTCTTCCTGAGCCGAGGCTTCTTGACCATTCATCTTCAACTTTATTATTGAGATAAGGTTGATGGCACACTTCAATAGACTGTGTATTATTAGTAGGATTCTGATCTCTTTCTTCTAATGGGAATAATTAGCTGCAGTTCATGCATTAATTTGTACGTAAATAGGAAATGCCCTGATGGAACTTTTAACTTGTGCCCAAATTTGATCTTTACTCTGCATGTTGAAGTTTTTTACTACATTCTTAGTCATTAAGAATCTCTACAGCAGTAGACATGATTCTGGACCCATAACCATTGATGGGCCTAAGCTGCTCATAGATGATAAATTAAGCCATAACTAAAGTTAAAGCAGGGGGAAGCAAACACCAATCTTTTAAAGTTACATTTATATTAAAAAATATCAAATGCAAATCCCCGATGTCTCATTGCTAGATAAGAGGGATGACATCATATAGGTGATTACTAAATGAGATCTTCATTTCCACTCAACTAAAAAAAAAAAAAAAACTGCCTTGCTGCAGGAGTGGGATTGACTGCCACAGGGATTCCTCAACTGCCTCCTGTCCATATGCCTCACACTGTGCGACCTATCTGGCTGGGAGAGAGGACTATATACCATATTAAACTCATTTTCAATTTGATATCACAATGTGGACTTTGGACTATGGGTTTTGCTGATCACGTGTACATAAAATGATTTTTGAATGGTAATTATTACTTTGTTATAAATGTATATTTATAATAAATTTAATTAAGATCTGTCCATTAGTTTTTCAGAAATTCAACATAATGTGCAAATTCTCTTAATTATGCACAAAAGTGAATATTTGTATTATACAAATTTCAGATAACAAATCATTAAAATTAAAGATAGAAATTTAACCACAAAAAGTAAGTGCTAGCATGAGTTTTTCAATCTATTCAATAAATTTAACAATTCAATTTTAGACATATTCAATATAAATAATTCAAAAATTTTAAATTGTGAATAATGCATTCCTATATAAAGAAATTTGAGGCTGTAAAAACTGCTTATTTTTCTTATAAAATTCAGATAAACAATCATAAATATGAAAACGGTCCTGAATCCAGCACACAGCCCCTATCTTTTTTTAGTTAGAAAAAAAAATAAAGAATGATTCAGTAAAAATTGTAATTTTGTAATTGTAGTTGAAATAGTAGAATTCTCAAAGAAATATATGGTCGCCTAAAACATAGAAATCTGCTTCTCTAATAGATTCTTCTTGGGTCAAATGGAGTTCCATATTGGAATTAATATAGTCCAATAATATTAAATGAATACTTATTAATAAAGCTTTAAAATTCCCTTAAAAATTGTTTAAAAAACACCCAGCTTTACTTCAATCCTAGATTCTTCAAAAATTACAGATTTCACCTTCTTAAAAAAGATCCTGGAAGCTCATTTCTCCCTTTCAGAAAATAAAATGTTAACTATCTTACTATGCAAGAAAAAGATGAAATACTTATATATAATATTTCAGAATTCTATTTTTTTTTTTTTTGCTTTCATAACTTACATACAATTAATAATACATTTCATTGTACAATTAGAACCAGAAAGTCTTGCAAAACATTACTTTTATTTTACCTACAACTAGCAACTTGAAATTATACAAATTCCCAATAAACAATTTTCTTGGACATTATAAATGCTAGTTAATTTTTTAAAAAAAACTTAATTCTGCTTTCCACTAATAAAAAAAATGTTGAAAACCTTAATAATTCTACAGCAAACAATAATAATCGATAACTAATTTTAAGATAGTTAACTAATTTTAACATTTTATTTTTCGAAAGTCACTTCCAATAATCATAACTGACAATACTAAAATTAACAGCATGGGATGCATTTTTATTTAAATTAATGTATTTGAAGAGGAAGGTAAAAGGCGTTCTTTGATTTGGTTAGGTTTAATTCTGGACTTTGAATCTTGACAGATTTAATGCACATCAAGTTTTTACTGTAATCAAATCAAAGGCATGACTGAAACATTAATAGGCAAGCTTATAACATGGTCCCTGAACTACTACAACAGTTACATTACAAACGAAATGGGACACCTTTTCATATTTTGCATATTGTAAAATTTCAAAAAAAAAAAATACTATTTTCTCCAATTTTTTTTAATGTAGAAAGGGGCTTAAAATTTTTATTCCAAGAATGAAATTAAAATTTAAATTAAGTTCACAGAATTTTTTTTATTTACAATGAACGGATGCATATGACAAAATGTTTCTAGATTATTTTCCCTAATACATCAATATTTGTGAAGTAATTCTTCTTATTTTTACAAAAGATTTTTTTTTTTTTAATTTGATAACTTAAATTCAAAACTAATGTTGATATTAAGTGTAAAAAATATATTGAAACAAAATCCAATAATATAATACAAAAAAAAATATCATTAAAATAAAGAGCAAGGAAATAAATTTATAATTGCATATTAAAAGAATAAAATAAAAATTTATAACTTACTGCAGATATTATAGACTGCTGTATATTAGTTGCTGACACAGACGGAATTGGTGTTGAATTTATTGTAACACAGGACATTTTATAAGCTAAAAAAAGTAAAAATGAAAATTTTCAAAATAAAATTTTTAACTAAAACAAATATACAGCTATTTATGTTTTCAAAAATGTCTAGAATAGGCTCAATTTATTTTATATCATGGCCACATGTGACAGAAGTAATCACATATTCTTGATACATTCAAAGTTGATTGTTGTATATGTTGCTGATATAACATAATTAACAATCAAACATAAGTGTGTTAACATACCTAAAATAATACATTGTTAAAAATCGCCTATTTCGTAATTTTTGAAATTGTGCCAATTGCAAAACACTGTGGAGTGCTAAATGAAAGGATACAAAAAAAATTGTACTAACAAATCTTGTCTATGGATCCAATAAATGTTTTAAAAACTTCATAATCGTCATTTTTCATGAATTTAAATTAATTCATTTCCACAAGCGATAAAAATAGATATAACACCTGTTTTGCCATTTTTTGGCAAATCAAACTATATTCACATTAATACACTACATATTCCTATAAAACTAATCCATCAGTTCATAAAACCACATCAAATGAGTTTTAAAAATGTTCCCTAATCCTCTACAAGAATGATAAGCATAAGATTTTAGCATGAGTAAGAAGTTTAATAATTACAGTGATTGTACTATTGTCTCAGACCTCTTAAAATTTCATCTAGAGAAGCTATTCAAAATAAATTTAATGAAATTCTCAATTAAAATTAAAATTATATACAGTAATTTATTAAAAGTAACTTCTCAAGAACTTAACATTCTAATACTTAACATTTATAATAAAACATTACAGATAACCTTAATATAACATATCAGTAATCCACAGAGTGCTAAATGAAAGAATACAAAAAAAAAAACCTTATACTTTTCCATTTCGCCGGTGCCCAAATCTTGTCAACCAAACTTTATTGGTGACAGCACACAGTATACACATATTCTGTTTGGCATTGGTTGTATTATTTTTGGCGACTTTATCACCTGCATTGGTGAAATGGAAAAGTACCAAAAACCTTTTACCAATTATTTTGTTGATGAATCCGAGAAATGTTTTAAGAACTTAATCATTATCATTCTCACACACTTAGATGCATCTATTTCCACAAATACTCCAGGTCTTACAAGTTTCTAGCTATTATCCTAAACATTACACAAATATCTTTTTTAAAAATTACCTTTCTTCTAGCAACGTCATTTAAAACATCAGAAAAAAATGCACATCAAATTGAGACACCTATATTCACTTTTTAACAGAAAAAAGTTTAAAACCTTTTCCAGAAATAAGAAGAAAAAAAATGATAGACTGTAAAAAAATCCTAGCGAAATCTGAGTATGCACTATTACATCTAAACTAATGACGAGCACTTAAATAATAACAGAATTGTAAAAGTTTATGATTGCCATGCATAACAGTCATGCCAAAACAAAACAAACAAACAAAAAGCCAGGACTGCCACTTTTGGCAATTAATCTCAAACAAATCTATCGCCAAGGATGTGGACTTAACCACTTTCCAACCCCAGGTACTTACCTGTTATAGCAGCCCCTGACGATGAATCGCCAAATGGAAGAAAAATATCACCAAGGTAGGCTGTATTGCATAGTAGGCTTCTTGATTTGAAGTCAGCCTTGGCTTAATCGTAATTTGGTGGGGACCTCTATAACAGGAAAGTACCAACTATTTATACAAAACTAAATTCTAACTTTAAAAAAGCAAGATATCATTACTCATTAATAACAAAGAATTTGTATTGATTTCCCTTGAATTGATTTACATTTAAAAAAATTCAACTTTTCCAAACCCTTCACTGGTTAAGAGAATCAACAGTTTTCACTCCCTTATTAGGCATTGTATTACAACCAAACAGTCTGTAGAAAGACAATAAAGCAAATTCCTTAACTCCAACTCCCTAACGTCAAATATGACATGTATAAGTTAATCCAATTAGATGCCAGAATGTGACAATATAAAAAGGAGATTTCTTCAGTTAAAATATGAAAGAGAAAGAGCTGGTATAAAACTGAGAAAGATGTTAATAATTCGATAGTTTTTGTTATTATTTTGTTTTTTATTCAATAAATTATCTTTTAAGGGAAAATTTGCAATTATTTTTTTTTTCATGGTCATTAAACGTGGAAGCTATTTTCCTTCTAGTTGCTTCTGAAAATGTCACCTCTTTTCTGGCAGTGATGTACAGTTTATTCACTTTTAAATGATAGTCTATAAAGAACTATTTCTGGTACATTAATGATACATTTACAATATGTATTACTCACACTTTTAAACAATTCAGTAAATGATAAATATTGTATTAGTTAGTAAAATATTAAATTAAAATGTCCAAATAAATGTAATTTTAAACTTCACAAAACATTATTTATTATATTTAACTAAAAACCTTTTAGTGATAAACTTTTAAATCACGGAATTTCAAATTAATCTTCAGAATTATTTAGGTTTTCCTTTTCAGCCAATTCAGTAATTCAAGTCAAATTACACACATAGAGAAAAACATAAGTAGATTGGAAGTATTTTCCATCATTATGCAAAAAATTTCACAGTACCCTTACTATCATTTGTATGCCATTAAATTGAAACATTTTAATTAATAAATATCATCTGATCAGTACATGTTAAGGTATCAGCGAGTGAAAGAATGTTGGTGAAATTTAACGATGCAAGAACCAGATATGGCTATGCTGTGCCAAACAAGCCGTAACTGTGATTACGACATTTAAAAAAATGGGGGAAATATTGGTTATAAAGGAAGGTCAAAAATACTGAAGGATCACTAAGGTATCTCAGGGGCCTGTCACCCATGTTTACCAAAGGCAGTTAAACCCCATGGGAAAGGAAAGAAATTCTTAGGGTACAATGGATGAGTAATGCCTGTATTTACCTGAAGTGAGTACGAATTGGAGTGAGATGTCACTTGCGAGTAGGGCTCGGGTGCAACCATTTTGGTAGGAAAATCTTCTGACAAGCAAAACTCATCTGCATACATTATGATGCACTACTCAAGTGTGAACTGTGCTCATTCATGACCATTAAAGGGTCTATGTTTATTACACAAACAAAGCTATACTATTATGCCATCTACAATCAAAATATTTAACATCAAATATTATTAACAAGGTTGAAATTTAGATTTTTATAGGTATTTTTTTCCCATATTAACACATGCAAGTAAAAAAAATTTAATTGATTTAAAAAAAATCTACATGGAACAAAAAAAAAATTTTTGAAAGAATCTATTTAAGAATTTCCATTGGCAAATTGTTAAATTTGAAATTGCATATAGATTTTACATAATTCGCTTTTTTTTCCAGGTATTATGTTGTAGTATCTCAAGTTGAATGTAAATGAAGATCCTAATTTACAAATATATATTTGGTATAATTATGGCCAATATGAAGTCCTCCCACACATCTGGCAATGAGATATCAAGGATTTACATTTGATATGTTTTTCTGTTAAATCACAAGTAATGAATTTTTATGACTGGCTACCTATTAACTGTCGATTTGGCTGGGGCAGATGCTGATTTATGTTGTATAACACATGGATCAATAAGTCCCGAGACTGTGTGGTCGTTTTTTTGCGATTTCCTCCTTCAAACGCACCAGCAAGTCAATATAATAATCACTGTTGATCGATTTACCTTTTTCAAGGTAGTCAATGAAAATCACGCCATGCGTATCCCAAAAAACTGACACCATGACTTTGCCAGCTGACTACTGCGTTTTCGGACGGCTTTCGCCAGCTGTGCGCCACTCAGATGACTGCCGCTTCGACTCTGGAGTGTAGTGATGTATCCATATTTCGTCCATGGTCACGTAACGATGCAAGAAATCTTTTTTGTTGCGAGTAAATAGCGATAAACAGCTTTCTGAATCATCGACTCGTTGCTGTTTTTGTTCCATCGAAAGCAATCGCGGCACCCACTTGGAAAAAACCTTTTTCATACTCAATTTTTCATGAAGGATAGTAAATACACTTCCATATGATATCTGTGTCATCTCAGCAATCTCACGGAGCTTCACTTTACGATCTTTCATTATAATTTGTGTCACTTCACTCACATTTTCCGGTGTAACGGCTTCCACAGGTCTACCCGAGCGTTCCGCGTCATTTGTGTCGGTACGACCACGTTTAAACTCAGCAAACCACCGACAAATCGTTGCTTTTGATGGACAAGAGTCCGGGTAACATTTTTCAATCCATTGTTTTGCTTGCACGGTGTTTTTACCCATTAAAAAACAATGTTTTATCAGAACACGAAACTCGGTTTTTTCCCTTTTTTAAACAGACTACAAAACGACTTTACTCCAACCTCGATAACTCAGCTGTTTCTGGTCCGATCGACTTAAAATTTTGACATGTTTCAAGCAAAGGTTAGTACTCTAGAAAGACCTGGTTACTGGTTTACTACGAGCGCCATCTCTGGGTTAGTCTCGGAACTTATTGATCCATGTGTTATAATAGGCAAATTTCCTCACCTTATATCTTAATCCTCTTTAACATATATAGCATGGATCCCTTCTTGTATAATTGTTAATGAGCCGGCAAGGAATGGTGAGTTTGATGACCGAGTAACTTTTATTTTAAATAAAGCTTAATTTTAAAGATTAGTGTTTGTTTTACTCTGCTTTAAGTTTGATTGTGGCTTTATTTATTATATAAGACCAGCAAAGGCCCACTAGATTAGAATTATCAAACTATCATAAATATTACCCTATTTTCTTTTAAAATTTTAGAATTAACTTATAATACATTATAAAATTTATCTGAAAAAAAACAGAAAATAATTTAATCTAAGATTAATTGCCTGGGACAAAAATATTTTACAGTAAGACAAAATATACATAAATAAAACAAAAATGAGATAATTTTAATACATATCTCAGGTAGATAGTAAAGGGTGAAAATGAAGAATTGGGGGTCCATTTATGGTTTTGTAAAAAACATAGTTACTTGGAAAATAAGTCACCTAAATAGCAATACATAAGTCAAGACGAATCTAAAATGAACAGCAAACTGAAATAAAACTGATGCATACAAAGAAGTTTGCATATTTAATTTAAATGTAATTAAACAAGAATGTCAAAATTACAGAATTTTTATGGAACAAGTAACATTTTTTGTCCACAAATACAATTATTATTTTTACCAATAGTAATTGGGAATTAAAATTATTCATAATTACAATATTTTATCATACAAAATTATGCTTATGTATTATAAACTTTATTATTATATATTATAATACATAAAAATTACTTGTTATAAATAAAATTATACATAAATAGAATTATATCAAATTATTATATATAATCATAAATAATTATAACTAATTTTTACTTATAGATATAATGTTAAATATTTACCATTAATTACAAATATAATACATTTTTATTAATTAAATTTATATATCTTAACACGTAGATATTGGAGCAGGTTGATTTTAACACACAATAGATAACTGAATATAACAAGATTTATTAACAGACTAGGAGCAACTGCACTTGGCTGAGAACTCTCTCAGACTCAGAAAACATGGGTTTATATATTACATGAGAATATTCCATAATACTGCTCTAGAAATGTAAAGAATATTCTAGAAGGTTTTAGAATTTGAAAGAAGAAAACTGAGAACAATTAAATGAAACTTTAATGAGCAACTTTAATATTTTCAGGATTAGGTTTTGAACTTGGGAAATCTTGTTCAGCACTTTACTTCTGTGTCATTGGTGATAGTAAGCTTCATGACAATATAAAAAATAAAATCTTTTACATTTAAAAACATAATTATACATTTTTGCCAATTCTAAAATATTTCTCCTTCAGCAATATATCTATTAATTTTTTTTAAATTCTGAACAGCATAATGAATAAATGTTGTTTTTTTCCCTCCTCCTAATTATTCTTAAATTTAGTGCAATAATGTTTGTAATATTTTTCTAGTTCCAAAAATGAAGCTCTATTCATTGCATCAACACAGCTCACCTCCTTTCCTGGTCTGTGTTTCAATTAAAATCAAATCAATATTTGAGGATTTGTTTTCTTGCTGTTTATATGCTTGGCAATCAGAAGTAATCCAGAACCTCTGTTATGTCATTCAGTTTTAGTTTACTTGAAAAATGTTTCTTTTCTATACCTAATGTTTACATTTCATCAGTACTCCAAGTGACATTTCTCATCAGCTCCACATCAATTCCAACATTCAATCTATCACTGCTTCCATATGTGTGAACTTAAAAATCAAGATTGTAATAGACATACAATAGATTGGTTTACAAAAAAATCTTAAGCTTCTTTTTAGTGCTTAAACTACTCAATGGTTCAAACTTCTCTACATATTAAGGATCTTATTTCATGAACAATTTCAGATTTTGAAAAATCTTCCAATTGCTTTTATTTTTCTACATCCAAGTTTTAAAAATTAAGCAATGATGGAATAAATTACGGGACATCTAGTTACCTTTTGCCAAACTCATATTTGGACAATTTAAGATAAAGCTTGGGTGATCTTAAACATTCAAGAGTCATTCCTAATAAGAGTCATTCCGTAATTTCCTACGACATATCCTTCCAAAGAATGAGAATATCCTCTAAATAACATACAGTTTTTGTTAGGATTAATTGTCCCAAAGCACTAAACAGTCTTTGAAATTCTGGAAAACTACTAACCAAACCAAAAACATTTATCGGCAATTGTTCTGCATTTTCTGGAGAAGTAAAAGTAGTCTTTAACTTAGCATCTTCTGATAATGGAATTAGTATGCATTAGTCATGAGTTGAATATAAAATGGCAAAAAAAAAAAGTCCTGCTAATATTTATATAACAAATAATCACTTTTTGAATGAAAAAATATATGCTTAATTCCTTGATTATTACGAATGTCAATTACCAATAATTATCTTAGTTCTCCAGTTTCCTTTTAACACAATAATTCAAATAAAGTATTTACCTGTTTACTCGCTGTTCCTCTAAAATCAATGCCTTGAGTTTTAAATAATATATAATTCATTTCAAAGAGCATCATAAAACTTTATTGGTGACACTATTTATTTTTTCTTCCTAAACGTGTTTTACCAAGCTTTAGCTTTTCATTTTTTGAAAAATTATACATAAAATATTTTATAACTTTTATTTTTCCCTTTTTTTGGAAAATTGTTTATTAACAATTATTTAATAACAATTTTTTATAAATACTTCTTATTAAAATAACTGTTGTAAATAAATAACTATAATTAAGCAATAATATTATATATTTCTTGTAATAATGCATAAGTAACACATGACTTCACCTCCTTTTACTTTCTTTCTAAATCATGAAAAAAAACCTGCATAATACTTTTCTATCATTTTTCTATCTTTTACAACAATCCACCAAAGAAAAAACTAGCAAGTTTTGAACACACAAAAAATGGTTGAAAATCACGTGTCGTTTTTAATGAATAACAATCATTATTAGAGAAAAAGTGACATATGCAAATTTTTTTTCAAATTATATGCATCAGGGTTACCATAACCTAAATTGCCACATTTAAATCATTATACCTTCCAAAAGTCACCAATCACCAAGGAATACCCAATACTGAACTTTTTTACTGAACTAGTTTAGCAGTAACAGCATTTTTAAGCAATAGTATCTGTTTTATTTTTAAAGTTAAATAATTCTCACTCCTTTTAACCTTTAAATGCATGAATTTTTTTTAATAAAAGAAATTTGAAATCAAACCAGGAAATGGGTACAGTTAATGGGAAAATACAAAAAAAAAATCCCCATAAGAATTTTTTAATTTTCAAAAAAACATTGATCATCACAAAAAGAGCTACATTTTTCTCTCACAAATTTATCAGTATATGCATGTAAAAGTACAAATAATAATTACTCTTAACTTGTTTCTATCTAAAAACAATTTTTCCTGTTCGTTTTTATTGCTTTTTATATGAATAATTTACTTTGTAACACCCGCCGAAATGAAATTGTACTCTGATAATGTGCCAACAAAGAAAATTGTCACAGATTAAGAAATAAACTGTCAAAGATTCTAGTTGCATTTGGAGACGGTAAAATAGTTTTGGTAAAATTAAAATTTAAAAAAAAACACTATGCAAAAAAGGTTGCTACATAAAGAGATACGAGATTTTAAACATACAATGCAAATCTACATTACAATGCATTTAAGGGTTAAGTCAGATTAAATTATTATAATATTATGAATCAGTCAATTTGAACAATCAATATTATAACAGTTTTTACATACGTAGGCTGAAATAAAGAAACAAAGAGGATTATCAAAAGCAGACGTCAGATTTTGAATGATAATGCAAATAAATTTTTTGAAAAATTCAAGAGAAAAATTGTAGCTTTTCAAAACCATTTTCTATGTTATAAGGAAATTTTAAAATTAAATTAATCTAGCATATAACATTTTAATATATTGCTCTGGTAAAATCAAGCACAGAACTTGCAACCTTCAAATTATTTACATGTAAAAACTGTTCGACAAAATATACTGTTTTTCATAAAATTACACCTTATAATACTCATTAAAAATATTTTTCGATTTTGAATAAATTTCAAATAAAACAATAAATTTTTACTTTTGTTAGTAAACCCGAGAAAATAATTCGATGGATAAAATTACAACTGCATATATGAAAAAACAATATTGGGACGAATATAACAAAAGTTAAATAATAAAATATGTTACAAGATATGAAAATTAATAGTTCAAAAACATAGTTATTACCTTAATATTAGAAATAGTAGAGCCGGAAAATATATATAAAAATCAAGTAATAGTAGCATAATATCTTAAATACAATAAATATACCCCTTACTCAAGAATTTAAGCAAGTCGTTCAAAATCCGCTTCAAAGATTATCAAAATTGTTCCTTGATTTACAATTAAAAGTGTTAGATTTTTACAATGTAATAATGTCACAATACAAATTAACAGCTTCGTTGCTTAACATTTGTGTTGAGTATTTTGCTCCCAAATTATTTCAAACTCTCGGTTGCAGTTTATTTGTTGACAACAATACTGCATTTAGTTGTTTGCATGTTGTCATTTTATAAATAAAATTATTTCATATAAAATAAATAATCAAAAATTTGAAAGTTTACTTTCCAAAAAATATTTTTTCAAAAGTATTTAATTTTAGGATTTTAAAGAGAACAGTCTATTGCTAATGGTGTTCATCAACACGTGACCCATATTAAGTTATCCTAGGTGGTGCGGTATTCTGCAATGCGTAAAAAAGCATAGCTTGATTTCTCTTTTTAAAGGGTCACTACTTAGTCAAATCTATGTTTGTGGACGTGCTTTTTGGGATTGATTATAAGTAAATTAGTGTTTCTCGATTTTAGTAATGAATTTATTAACTACAGTGATGGATTCGACTTCTGAAAAAACTGCTGAGGGTAAAATTATTCCATGCATTTTAAAAAAATTTTATAATCTGACTGTGAAAAGTGCTATTCTTCTTCTTGTGTTTGAAAATTTTGATAAGATTACTGCTCTAATTGATCTATTGAATTGAAAAAGGTTAACAATTCAATCAAACTTGTTTGTATTCGGGAGGGGGACAAAGATAATATTCCAGGAATATTAGTTTTTTTTCCATTCGACGACTTTAAGACTACTGTATTATGAAATGAAATAGATTTTTTTTTTTTTTCGTCCTATGGACAGAAGCGCAAATATTGGTCAAATGGCTATCTTCAATTCGCCATATTTTTGATATCGTACCCTTTTTTGCAAGCACGTATTCAGGTTGTTGTAGCGAACATTTAATTTTTCTTTTTTTGATACTCATTCTACATGTGCATCATTTTTTTAAAAAGGTATTTAATGCAAAAATGTTGTAATTTTAGTCTCTTATGTGGATCTCCCGATATTCATGTGCATAAATTTATTTTAAAACAGAATGTGCAAATTAATGACGCAAGAAAACAGTAATTGTTAATTTATTTAAAATGATGTTAAAAAACTATAATACAATATGAATAATAATAATGATTTAAAATGTATCTCACACATGATATACAAGCAGAAAACTTTTATTAAATGTATGTTTTAGAAACTTTTCTAATCCAAGCAGCATTACAATGAAAATTGATTGCAGTATATATGGTGATTTTAATTTTTTTTTTTTTTATTGGTAAGATATATGTTGCTGAAGGCTGTATGTAGAAATTATTAAATAGTGATAATGTGAAAAAAAATGCTGCGATATATCAAATAATTTTTGATGAAAAATATGTGATAAACCAGACAATTTTTTTTCTAAAATTTATTTGTCAATTTTAAAACATGGAATGTTCTGCACATAAATTATGTTTCAGTAAATAGCTTTTCACCTTTAAAAAGATTTTGCCTTCGAAATTTTTTTTGGAACTCTTCCATTAAAAGGGTCTGTAAAAAAATCACGTTGCGCAAATTCACCTTTCCCATCGCAGTAGTACTGTGGTTGCCCACGATATCATCGCTTCGGTTTTTGAAAAAAATAATGCATTGCCAACAGAACCCTTTAACAGAAAAGTACTGATTCTTTATTTAAAAAAATTATGTAGCATTTGTTTTTTAAAAACATACTGTTTTGGAAGTGTGATAAATATTGTTTTACATGTGATCTTTATTTAAAACATTTTTATTTATAATAACATTGAATAAATTAATACCTAGTACATCATATTTGATTAAAAGTTGCCTCAATTTTCTTTAATGGGCTTTTTTTTGTTGAAATTTATCCATTTGTACAATGCAGTATTTAATAGAAATGTGGGTGAAAATGAAGTTTAGCCCAATCACTACTTGAGGCAATTTCAAAAATTGTCTTTTTTTTTTTTTTTTTTTTTTTTTTTTTGGTGGAATGCGAAATCCACGAAGTGATAAAGGGGGAAATAAAAAAAAATTATACCTATTTTTCCTATAGATTCTTAGTCTAAAGTGCTAATATTGAATGAAATTCTGGATGAAGTGTCTGAAGGCATTAATGTTTTCAATATGGATTATTCCTCTTTTGGCTCCTGTTTAACCACATCTGGATATTCATTCACTCAAATTCATTCTTACACTTTTTCCAACCCAAAATCTTGTTATCCAATAAACATAACACTTGAAAACAAATAACAAAAGGTTCTCTTTTCATTCTACGCTGACATTTATACCCATCATTCGTTCCTTCCATTTGAAATAATCCCATGGTCTCGCATTTTCATGCACATTAAAAGAGATCTCTCTTTTTCGGCAAAACATTCTTATCAAGAAACTCATTCACACACCTACCAAATGAAATCTATATGTTCAAAAAACAACAAGCATAGTTATTATTATTTATATAAAAAAATTGTACTTTTTCATTTCGCCAGCACAAATCTCACCAAGCAGACATTGGCGACAACATTCAGTATATGCATATTCAATTTGGCATCGGTTGTGTCATTTTTGGCAACTTTATTGCCTGCGCCGGTGAAATGGAAAAATACCGAAAAATATCTATTTCGACAAAACATAATAATCCGCAACTGGTTATCCTTTCACCCTTAACAAATCTTTCAAAACATTAATCTCGTTACTCAAACAAAATCGCACATTTTCTAATATTTCAGAAGGAACAATGCTAATGCTCTTGCAAGAATTCAGATAATTTTATCCTGTAATGCCATACATGTACATCTGTGAATCCATTCCTTTAAAAGAATCACACGCTCTCAAATTTTGAAAATTCTATAACAAAACACTTTTTTTTTCTTCTAAATATGTTAAAATCTGTTAGATATTCACTCGCCTCTTTCATACTCATACCAGCTACCATTGTCAATTCTTAGATTCTGGAGAAAATGTGCAGAAATATTCCAGTGAGAAATGCACATCATTCCAAGGAGTCCAAGCACTAAGAAACGTCAATCCAGAACATTCTCTCAATACAAGTGAAAGTTTTTGAATGAATGCACTAAAAGTCTTATCCTTTAACCCTCTGGCTGCTCATCCCGTGATTTCCGCGGGCATGTGTTTTTCTTCCTTTATTGAGGAGCACATCCCGCGTTTTCCCTGTTTAACCAGGGAAATAAATTATATACAATATTAGACATGCAATTTACATTTTGGAAAACAAATGTCGTTAATTGTCCTCTAAATTGTGGCATTTGAAGGCATGTGGTATCACTGCTCAAATTTCACATTGACAGCTCGTCATTTTGCAAGCCATATACTACCTAACTCCATAAAAAGTATCGAATACAGTGTACTGTTCAAGAAAAGTTGAAAATGGGAAAAAAATTTGCAAAGAAACACAAATCTGGTGCTAAAACTGTAAAGTTGGATTTTGCCTTGAACCCTGTTTCGAACTTTATCGTACTTAATTGTATATATGAGCTATTTTTTTCATAGTGCTTTATATTTTCTTAAATTTCATACATTTTACTTTTTAATATTATGCAATAAATAAACATTAACAGTAATTCAATTTAAATTTATTAAAAAAAAAAAAATCTGGTGATAATATCTGAAATTGGTTTTTCTGGCAACTTAGTTTCTCATGATAAAAATCTATAAAAAATCTTTTCCAGAAAAAAAAAAATGCATTTTTCAATTCTCCAATATATATAGATTTAAAATGAGCAACAAAAAAATTACACAATTTTTGAAGCGATTTAGGTCCACTCATTGGGCAGTCAGAGGATTAATTTGCTAAAAGAAACCCCAAAACACAACCAATAAATACAAAAAAAAATTATGAAAATTCTCTCAAAAAGTAAGTCTTGTGATGAAGGCACAAAAATCCAGTATTCTGATTGGCTATAAAAATCCATAATGTAACCAATGAACTGGCAAAATAATGGTGTAAAATAAAAAAAACTTAAACTTATAACTGAAATTTAAAAATAACAAGGGTTGCCATGCCTATGCAATCATCAAGAAGAGTAAATAGGGTAGTCACATTAGGTGAAATATCGCCAAAAAAATCCAGTCTCCAAGGGTGGTTAGGCCGAAATTAGAATGAACTCTAGTAACTTGGACAATTTATTGCCAACAAATATTTTGTTGCCAAGCAGTTGACTTAATTAAGATTCACCCAATTGATGGTATGATAAATATA
This sequence comes from Nephila pilipes, assembly GCA_019974015.1. NCBI lineage: Eukaryota > Metazoa > Arthropoda > Arachnida > Araneae > Nephilidae > Nephila > Nephila pilipes. The sequence goes on along the minus strand of BMAW01067818.1, from coordinate 428,806 downwards.
TGTATAAAATATCTTAAAAACATATCTACTGTGTGAATTGGATTATAACCTGTAAGTATAAGTAATAATCTTTCATTAATTTTTCTTATTGTTTGTAAAAATTTATGAAAGATTGAGGCTCATTGTTCGGATGAGGCTATTCTTATCAATTGGATTCCAATTGAAACATTATTTAGACCTCTTAACACTCAGGAAGATTTTGACTAAAAAATTTTCTATCGTACTAGCTTTGAAAGAATTTTGTCAGATGCTCTACTTTTGAATTTACATATTGCCTGTAACATACATAAACTTTAGCTAAATTGCTCATTTTTATTTGATATTGTCACTTAGCAATTAAAAATATGCATGATGGGTCATTCCACGTCAACACAATACAGGGTCTGTACCTCAGCTTCTTGGAATTTCAATAAATTTGATTTGGGTGTACTACTGGTATAGACTTGAATATATGTGAAATTTTATTGAGATATGTAAATTCATTTTTTAATTGCTGAGCTATCAAGTTTACATATATGGCCCCCAAAACAAAGAATACCTATATTTTGAATTGCTGTAGAAGCTTTCCTAATTGATCTAGAGAAGTACCATTTTACAGAATTTTTCATGTTTTTTTCTATGATATATAATGTATGTAGGTTAAGATAAGAATATATATACATTTAAACCTAATTTAAAATGTTAATTTTTTCCAAAAGGTAAGTATTTTTAATTTTTCGAATTCATTCTATTAATAGCAAGAATCATTAAATCACAATGCAAAATATAAATTTTGGATGATAATGGCTTCAATGTTAAAAAATATTGAAAATAGAATCACAATTAATTCAATTCTGTATTCATGATAATTAATACAACAGTGCTAATATTGACATTTTCTTGAAAATGAGCATAAACATTAATGATTTACAATATTTTATACAACCTTATGATTTGCAATAATGAAAAAAATCGATGAATTAATTTTAAATTGGTTTTTGAATTTTTTTTTTATCCCACCTATATAGTGTTGCTCATCACAAAAATAAGCATTAAAGAATGCTGTAAAATCTCAAATCTCTAGATCAATGAGAAAGCTCCTATAGCAATTCAAAAAATTGGTATTCCTTTCTTTTTGGCTTTTTTATGAGAACTTTGCAGCTTCATAATTCAAAAATGAGTTGATATATATCAATAAAATTTTATTTTCAGTAGTTTGTACCAATAGTACACTTGCCTTGAATTCACTTGAAATGATCCAGGTGTTGAATTATCGAATTACCGATAAATAAAATTATATCATCTAAAGTGTTCTAAAAAATTTTTTTTCTGTTAAATTATCTTAGAAAGATGTATTCCATGTCATTTCTAAATGCCTTTGTGTAGTTACTGAAAAAATACAGTGAAGGAATTGTATGAAAATGTTGTAATTTTATTAATTTTTTACTAGTACAAAAAAAAATACAAGAGTTCAAATTCATTTTTTAGGGCTGTTGGTAACTGCGATTTGAATGAAAAGATAGCTGCTTTAGTTCATTTATGGTCATTGCATTAATTTTAAAATATCTATAATGTAACACACATTACAAAATTTAATTTTTAAGGTGGGGATTTTTGCATTACTATTTTATATTTTAACGAGTGTGTTGTGGTCTACTATTCTCTCTATACATAATTATTTAAAAAATTTGTAATTAAAATTTATATTGCTTTTTTTTTTTTTTTACTAACTAAGAATTATGTTTTTAGCTCAAAATTGTGAAGGAAAATGTTCACGCCAGAATTCTGAGCAATCCATGTTAGATGTTTCATGGAAGATTGATGTAAATTATCATAAAAAGAAATTAATCACACAAAATGCATCTCAGGTCTGTTTGATACTTTTGCTATGCTCTAATTAAAATTCAAAAGTATAGTTGATGAGTTATGCATAGTTTATATTTTCAGGGGAAGCTCTTTGTTGTAATTAAGGATATATTTTTACAGTTTTCAATATGATTATGTCATTCTATTAAGATGTTTAATTAATTATTTTATAATTTATTAGATTGCTAAATTTTAAAATAATTAATCATTGAATTTCTAAATCTTTAATTTTAGCTAAATAAACTGGCATGTATGTTTAAAAATGATTAATATATTTCTAGACTTTTAAATTAAATTCGATTAATGTATAATTTTGTCCCCTTCCCCCCCCCCTTGGCTGTGGTAGCCTAGTGGTCATGGCTTCGGATTCTTGGCCGCTAGAGACGCACCTTGTAGCTGGGTCTGATGCACATTAAATCTGTCGCGGCCCAAAGTCTTCCCATTTGCGTGGTGTAGAAGTTAGGAGAGGGTGTGCCAGTTCAGGTGTCGTCCTCGTCACTTGACCGAAGCTTAAAATTACGAAGTCCGTCGCCAATTGCCCTCATGTTGCTTTTAATGCAATGTTAACAAAGGCTAACCTAAACTAAACCCCTCTCCCACACAAATATTACCTGTAATTTGGTTTTTTTCAGTATATGAAAATGCTGTTCTCTAAATTGTACTTAATTGCTTGAAAATTTTTCTGTTCATCAACTGTTATGTGACTCTTGTTCAACATTAAGTCATGGATTTGAGCCCTGATGCCACCAAAGCTCTCCTTGTAGTGAAGTTGATTCAAGATGAATCTGTCAATAACTCAAGTAGTGTGGTGTGGAAGTTTGGAGAAGAAAGCGTCAGAACAGGTGTCGCCTACATCACTTACCTTGGTGCAAAATTATGAGGTGCATTGCCAAAGTCCTTATGCTGCTTCTGAATGAAATGTTAATAAACAATCACAATATTGATTCATTTTAGTTAAAAAAGGAATTTTTCAATTAGCAATATAAAAATTTCAAATCCTACAAAGTACATGGAAGTAACATTTTGGGTTAGAATGTCCAAATTCCTATTCATTATCTGCAATATTTAAACATAAAATTATAAGATAGGTACCGTTTGTGTTTTGAAGATGTCTTTTTTTTTTAAAAAAACATCTTTCTTAGTTTTTTTTTATTCACCTATTTTTTTATTCTCTCAGGTGAAACAAAAGATTCATACACAGATCAGTGAATTGGTTGAAACCTTGAAGGAGAGAGAGCGAAGACTCTGTCTAGAAGTCGATGAAGAATGTATGGATCAACTTGCACTTATAGATACTCACATAGCCAAGTTATCTGGTCATTGCTGCAATACAATTGATAATGCAATTGAATCCAAATCTAATGAAGATCATGAAAAGTAGGAAGTTATGAATTTTTTTCTATCTTTTGTAAAGCTTTTAGAGTTTTTGCAGTCTTGTATGTTTTTATATGAACAAACACATCAGTATAAATTATTCATTTAGCAATAACATTAGCATTTAATAGTAAATTTTCATGAAATAAATTAAGACAATGATAAAGGGAAAAGTATAAATTCATTATTGATAATTTGATCATTCAGAGTATGAAAAAGTACCTTTATGTGTATCATAATCTTTCATGTTCTTTGTAGGTTTAAAAAAAAGATAAAATTTTCTTCAACAGAGAAGAAAATGAGCTTTATTTATATAACAATTTTGGCTCAAGATTTAGTTCACTCTTTAGAATCAAATATTCTCACAGGATGTTAGTCATTCTATGATTATAATGGTTAGTATATAAATAAACAAAGCATTCAGAGCATTAATTGAGATTTAAATAGCAAATAGGGCTGGCTCTCCCACAAAATCTGTCTCAAATGAATATTGTTGTATTATTGCATTTTATATGAAAATATAAAATTCCTTGAATCATTTAAGCTGGGGGGGGGGATGCAAGTAAAAATATAGCTGACCCAGAGTCATGTGATCATGTTAAACGGTTTCAGTTCTTAATATAAAGCAATTTCTACCATATCTATATTATATCTAATTAATTAGAAAATCAATATATTAAATTTGAATAATTATGTGATATATATATTTATGTAATTGTACTATATTACTTTCATGCCAAATAGGGACAAAAATAAGTTTAAATTATTTTGATAAAAAAACTGTTATTTGAACAAAAAAATTTTTAGTTTTCTTTTGTTTTAGTGTATATCAAATTGGCATATATGAATGTGCTTAGATATTTTAACCATAACATAATTTTTCTTTTCCATAAGGGATTTCTCTTGCTTTCCCAAAATTAAATTGGAATTTGTATCTGATTTTGAAAAACTAAAATCTCGACTGAAAGTGTATGGAGAAATAAGTCATCAAAAGTATGCTGGTGTAGAATATGGGCAACCTTCCTGTGCCCCACTTGTTATAAAACCAAAAAAAGAAGTGTCCTCTCCTACCTTTGAAAAGGTAAATTATTTAATCAGTGGAACAAATGCTTTAATATTAATTTATAATTTTTGTTCTGTGTTTAAAAAAAAAGCTAAATATTTTTTAAAGGAAGTCTTGAGATATTAAAAAAAAATGTAACCATCTAAGATTTAATTTAGTGAAAATAATAAGAAGAAGAATTAATTTAGTGATTTGATACTAGTGAAAATAATATGAAGTTTTTTTATATCTTTTTTTTCTTTCATTGCAATAAAATTTTAAGTTAACTTCTTTAAACTATTGTTATTTATATTTATTCTCATCTATTAGTTTGAAAAATAGGATATTTCTCACTGTGTTTTTGTAACATAGAGTATGAAAAATTTGAAGGAAAACTTGATCATATATGTGGCTTTATTATACAGTATCATAATCTAGCTTATATTATAATTATTTGTTAAACTGGAAATTCGTGAGAATATATATGATTAAATTTTTAAAAAAGTCATTTAATTTATGCTGTTTTCTTTTTTTCAGTGGAAGAAGTTTAATCAGAAAATGGAATGGTTCTTTAAATTTGTTGCAAATGATGATGAGCTTGCCAAAGTAATGTCTGCAAATCGAACATCAGATTTAAATGCTTATGACGATATTTATGCATCGGATCCCAGGGAATTGGATAAAGAAAATTCAATTGTATGTCTCTTTGCTTTTGATAAATCTTTTATGAATTTTAATTAAGAAATTGAGTCCTTTCATGATGTATGATTTGAGACTCTTAATATCTGATGTAGCAAAATTTATATCCTTAAGAGAAGGAAATAATTATATGGCTTCTTTTTATTATGACAGCATTTAAAAATAATAATAATTTCCTGTTAAAGCAATATTGCATATTTTCCATACTTAGCTGACTATAAGTTCTTGTTAAATTAGTTTCTTGCTTTTCTTCTAATTTTTGTTTGTAAAAATATTTGATTTCAATTAAATTAATGAATGAATTGTCAAATAAAATCAAATGAAGAAACAGATTGCTATATTTTATGCATTCTGTAAAACCTGAAAAAAATAAGAATTATAATTAAAAATGACATTTAGAAAAGAAAGGAACATTTCTCTTTTTGGAATGTGTTAGATTTCAATTGAGACAATAAAATTAGAATCTATATTCTGGCAAATGCTTGTATGCCATTTATTGCATCATTTTGCACTTCTCTCCAAGCACTTAACAAATGAGAACAATATTCATTGACTAGATTAATGGAATCATCAGATTGTTCTCTAGTAGTAATCCTTTCTTATGATGACAATACATCATAAAAGTATATGATTCCTATAAGCACAGTAACTAGAGAACATTCTCAATCTTAATTTTACAAATACAGTCATCTGGAATCCCATTGTGAAAAATAAGGATCACTTTTTTTTAATTTAAATTTTTGTTCATCTCTTCAATTATCAGTTGTTGTACCTAGGAGGGAAGCCTAACTTCTATAGAATAATTTTCCTATATCTATAAAAATCGTATTGCATAACATTACTATATGCTGTATAAATTTCATTAATTTATATTTTTAATATAAACTATAGTTATTTATTTTATTCCTTACATTCTATTATAATACAAATAAAAATTATTTTAACATTATAATTACATATTGTAATTTTTTGCTTAAAATGACTACCATTTTAACATTATTAAATGGTAATGTTTAAATTTGCCAATGTCATCTCCAGGATCTGTTTATTATTAGTTTCCTGTTCATTTTTTAAGTAATTTTTTTCTTGTTTTTTACTACTTTGGTGGCGATGTATTTCATAATTTGCCAACTTTTTCTCAAAATCTCCAAGGGGCATCTAATACTTCACTTTAACCTCAAATTTGCTATCAACATTTTGTGTTGGATGTTTAGTTTTTTAACCAGTTTTTTTTTTTTTTTTTTTTTTTTTTTAAATTTTAGGATGAGGATGATATAGAAATTATTAGCAAAGTTGAACTTGCAGAAATTCCTTCACACTCTCCTGTGTTTTCTCCTGAACATTCACCTAAAAGGAAATTTTTCTCTGGTAAACGATCACTTCCTGTACTCCCTTACCGCTTTTTCAGCAAGAATCCAAAGGATGACATTAAGGCAGATGTAGAAGAGCAGGAAAATGCAAAAGACAAAAGTGAAATTTCTCTCCCATGCTCGTCATATGTAACTCCTAGCCCAGAACCAAATATTGAAGTCTCAGATTGCAACAAAGAAAATAAAAACTCCATAGAATATTATGGTGCTACAGAGGCAGAGAAAATTCAAAGTCCATCTTCAACTCTGGTATCTTGTTTCTTTGAACATTTTAATAATAACAAGGAAGAATGGCTTGCTTCTAAAGATGATTCTGTTAAATGGTTATCTTCGAAACCTATTTCTGAGAAATGGCTTTGTTCAAAAGATAGTTGTGACAAGTTTTTTCATTCAGAAGAGAAGTTGGCTCAATGGTCTCCTCACAAAGGAAATCCTGAAGACAACTCTTCATGGCTTTGTGAAAACCTGCATCAATCTTCAATGACAAAATAAAATTTAAATGGTAACTTTTTTTGTATTCATGCTTAAAATTCTGATTGAGGAGAGCTGTGGGTGAGTTATGTAAGAATTGACAAAGAAATTGTAATATTTCTATTTTATTTTGTTAGAAGAGAGGAAATTATATCTAATTTCTATTAATTTTAATGACTGCATAACTTTAAAAAAAAGGCCTATCTAAAAAGTTTTTAAAAGACAATAATAAATTAATGTTTTTGTTCTTTCTCTTTAAAAAGGAAGTTTACATTACTATTAAACATATAGTTCGTGTATAACTTTAAATACATTGAGAGAAAAAAGGAATAAATTTTCAAAAAAACAAGCATAACTCAGTGCAAATTTTACATAAATTATTTGATTTAAATGAACAGTGCTATTTATGGTAAAGTTATATGTATTACTTCCATGTAAAGAAACCTCTGTAATTTTCAAATTTATTTTAAGTCTTGAAGGTTTGACTAAGTATCATTTGTAATGTTTGCTGAGAGAAAGCAAAATCTTTTATTTCTGAATTACCTTAATAGAAGTGTGTGTTTGTTGACTCCTCGCATTTTGGTCTCCCGGAGGGTGAAGTGAAAAAATTTGTAAAAGCTCATTTTGTAAATGTCTGGATTTGATGTATTAGATTTTTCATGCTATTTCTTTGATAGTTTTAATTTTTAACATTGCGCCCTTCAAAGGGTTAATGACAATGCAACTAAGATTTATGTGGTGTGCTAGTTTATATATTTGAATTATTGTTAATAAAGCTTTGATAAACTGGAAGGCTTATAAATTTAAGTATTTATGGAATTGACTATGAAATTCTAATTATTTCGCTGAAAAACTAATTCTAATGCTTGCGAGTGTGGGGAGCTATTATTCTATTGAATTATTTCTTAACAATTATGTAAAATATTTTATTTCCCATTCACTGTTGAATGCATTAAAAGGTTTTTAATTGATATGAAGTTATAATGAAATAATTTACAAATCTGTAGTCATTTACTCCATTTTCTTTTTTGTAACAATTGCAATTATTTTGTGTGCCTGTTATTGGAATAAATATGAAATTGAAATTTTGATTTCAAAGATACTTTTTGTTCCCCTATGATAATTGTATGCTGGAATTTGTATCCACTCTAATCTATGTAACTCATGATGTATTTTCATTCATAAGCCTCCTTTAAAAAAATTCTTCAAATGATATAAATCTTTTGAGTTTATCATGAGTAATTTTATTGTATTTATATTTCTTTTTATCTCTTGCCTTACTTTTTGCTTTGCTTTGATCTAAAAATATTTTTGTATAATTTCGAATATAATGAGTTCTAAATATTAATAAATTTATAACAATCATTTTTTGCTTATAAATTGAATTTTACAATGAAGTATTAATAAATATTATTTATATATCATATTGAGTAGATTATATATCTTGAATGAAATAATTTATATATCAATTATATTTTTCAAAAAAGGAGGGCAAAGATTGTTCTTTAACACATTCTGTGCTATTTATCCACCAGTGGTAATTTCTTAAGTACCATGTGACAACTGTGTGTGTGGTGGATGTTTTGCATCTTTTAAGTCATGCCTGTGGAGATGTTTTATGGGTTTTGTATATGTTGTATAATTAGTTGCCAATTATTTGGTCCCAGGCACGTTGTTACCTTGACGTGGACCGAGCACATTAAATGCTTTTCTATTTTTGATTCCACTTGCTCCTACTCAAAAAATATCAAAAACCCAAAAGAAAATAACCATAAACCATTTTAATAAAAATTCTGTAAAAAAACAAATTAATCCCACAGGTGAGATTTGCACAATCAGTGCAGAGCTTAATGTGTTAAGGAATATGTGTTCTTGCTTTTTTAAAATGTAATTTAAATTTACTTCTTAGTATGATAAATGTATGAAATTCTAAATATAATGGATATATATATGTGTGTGTGGTTTTTAATCTTTTTTAAAATATTGTTCTTTTTTACTGTGAATATTTAGTTGTTTATATTTTGCTTTATTTAATCTGCAAGAGCTAAGTTCCTAGAATTAAGATTCTTAACATGTTTATTTGTTAGTGATTCTTAATTTGTTTATTTGAATGAACAATTTGAATGTATAAAATTACCTTAAAAATTATTTAATATTTGTGAATATTGCTTTTTGAAACTATTTATTTAGAAATCATTACCAAATCTGTATTTTAGGAAGCTTTAGTAAATGTTTGCTTAATGAATGTCATATACTTAAAATTCTGAGCTGTTTATCAATGAAATGTATTTAAAAAATAATCCGTACAAATGATTATAGTAGAATCATCAAAATGTCTAATATATATGTGTGTGTGTTTGTGTGCTTATTTCTAGTTTACAGCACAGTTGCAATTTTTTTAATGTGTATTACTTTACTATTCTTTAATTGTCTTGAATTTGAATTGTGTTCCTTTGTAAGTATATGATTTGTAGAAAGTTATCTTTATTATTTCTAATTTGTGTATAGATTTATTCAAAATATGCTTTATGTTATAAAAGTATTGATTTAAAAAAAAATTCTTTATATTTCCATTTTTTTCTCTTATTCTTCCTGTAGTCCATTTTGGGATATAAATTGGAAAATAAAATTTATATACATAAATTTTTTGTAGTTTTTATTTTTATCAATATGATGTGATTTTTAAAAATTCTGTCGCAATTCCAATAACATTTTCTCATTTTAATTCGATATATTTTATTGGAAATTTATTTTATAATGTGGTACTTAAGCAATATATAACTTATCTAAAAGATGCATCAGAATAAATGCATAATTCTTATTTTTGGGTTTCACTAATCATTGTTTATCACGAAATTCTTTACATATGTAATTATAAATTTCCGTAATCAAAAAACTTTTTTTTTTTTTGCCTTTGTTATATAACTATCTTTGTTTGAATATATGATGATTGAGAAAGCCATATTTGCCTTTATTTTAAAATAACAAACAAACAGGATTTTAAAAAGTGAGGTAGAATATAAAAAACAAAAGTAGCATTCTTTGCTTGGAATCAATTTCTATACATTGTAGCAAATATTTCAAGGCATCCATTTCATATTTAAAATCTTTTATTTTCAAGTTCATATCACACTCATACAATTACATAAGAAATCATCTTACAGACCTCTGCTCTCGCCAAGGACGCGTCTCGTTTGCGAAACTGTCTAGGTGGGCAGCATATCAATTTCCGCTCCTTCCCCCCCTTAATTAGAGCAGTGACGTCAATAAAGTACAGAGTATATACATTCGAAGAATAAAATAACAAAAAAAAAAAGTAATGAAAACGCTAAGTATACGAGCCATGATGTCCCAACATTTAAGGCCGTTTCCAGCTAATGTTGAAGAATAGGGCCTAAAGTTCGAACATATTTTCAGGCAGAAGAAATGTTTCAATACTAATATAAATTCCTATGGATATAACATATAGTTATTTATTAACTGGCGTTCTTAGAATTTTTTTTTTTTTTTTTTTTTAAATATATATACAATTTTTTGCCTTAATGTAAAAAGGATATTCAATGTTAAAATACAGAAGACGAAATGTTGGATCACATTTTCTACAAGAAAAAATTTATTGATTCAAGCAGAATTGAATAAGTTAGAAGCATACACCTCTCTCTATGGAATGGCGTAGCCATAATATAGTTTTCTGTCGTTATTTTCAATCAATTTTTTAAGGTTTCAAATTACTTTTTATTAATTATTGACTTCGGACTACCTGCAACAGCTTGCGCCAGTTTATTTTTTTACTGTAAAACGTACTCTTGGCGGGGAATGCTTATTTTTGGCGAACATTTACAGTTACTTTCTAAATATTTTTGGCGAACATTTACAGTTACTTTCTTTCTACAGAAACTTGTAAATTGTGACTAATGGGGAAAGCTTCGTGATTCATAGAATCGTATGCGAAGCTTGCGAGCTAACCACTAATAAATTCCTGTTTGGGAATATTTTCTGTGTGTTCTTAATAATTTATTTATGTGCAATGGTAAATTTTTGTTTTATTGAAAAGATATTTAAAAATAAGTTTTGATTCATGGAAGTGAAAGGAGAGAGAGAATCTGAATTAAATTAATATTGAACTTCTCCGAAATCAAAAGTTACTTAAATTTTCTTTAACCTTTAAAAAATACAACAAAATGAAAATTACTATTTCGTGAAGCTTAAAATGTGAAATTTTAATTTAATCACAATGATGCACTGTGTACACGCCAATAGATAGCGCTTTCTTGTGTCAAAAGAATTTTATGGTTTGTTTTTCTTTTTTTAAATATATATCGGAGAGAGAACGGTGATATAACGAGTAGGACAGAAGGCCGTCCGCCAACAAATATTGTTTGTGAAAAGAATCGATAATTGTGTGTGTTGTATGCCTTTACACATTAAATTAATTTGTTTGTTACAATTAAAGTTATTTTTTTTAATTTAATTTATTTTATAATATTATTATTGAAATTGAATTAAGCATCTCACAAAATTTAAGTATTAGAGCTACCGGAAAAAATATTAATAAAATACTGTTACTTAAGCTGAATTCCAAATAATTTATATTGCGTATAATATATATTGTATTCATATTTCAATTTATATTGTAATGTGTTGTAGAATGATGATGAAATTTCTAACTGCTCAAT
>BMAW01067818.1:398973-417319 GCA_019974015.1 Nephila pilipes | reverse complement strand
CAAAAATATTGCTTCAATCAACTGTAATTTTTTCTTTGAGAATATTGGCATATAAAGAAGAATTCATATTTCAATTTATATTGTAATGTGTTGTAGAATGATGATGAAATTTCTAACTGCTCAATAATATTCATTGTATTCGTATGAAAGAAACAAAAATATTGCTTCAATCAACTGTAATTTTTTCTTTGAGAATATTGGCATATAAAGAAGAATAAAAAAATAAATAATGGCAGCAAAAAACTGAAAATAATTTTCAAACTTTCGAGGTTAACGTCTCATTTGAACTTTTAAATAAGCAATTATTGTAAATATAGACATATTATATTTGTAAGAAGTGTTATTTCTGTCATAAATGTAATTATAAGTATATATAATGTTTTTCAATTTTTAGTAAATGAATATATTATCGAAAGATTATATAGATCTACGGCGATCGAGAAGCGGCAGCGTTGTTTCGAACCCTGGACCAAGGGGTCCGAAGTTGACGGGCCTACCAATCAGGCCGAAAAGATATCCAATCGGGCTGGTTGAGTAAGGCCTTTTAACTTCTAACGTTGTAGTAATTAGAAGAGAGTCGCTGCAGATCAGTTAATATTTTTGCATTTCAATCTCATCTTCTCACAATCTCTTCAAAATTATACATTTTCCATAAAGAAAACTGAACTGAATCCTGTGGAAATGCGCTTTCCACATTCGTTAAAAACATAACCATTTCGAAGCCCAATCATTGATGATATAAGTAGATAATCGCAGAAAAATAAAAATATCTATGTTCCCTGCGTGTTTTTCTGTCTACTGAAGCGTTATATTTTGTTTTTCTTTATCGCCTCAGAAACTTGCCTTATTCAAGCCAAAGACCCCAAGACATCTTTGATCTTTTTATTTCCCTTGGATTTTACCATCTATTATTAACACAGGTGACGCTCGCCTGGGATACTCTAGAAATCCTTCTGTATTTTTAACCCTCCATCTTGTCAATCAATTTTTAACTATTTTTCCTTTTTCAAACGTTTTGATCACAATTACATCTTATTTGGGACACCATAGCCACATCTGGCTCTTACGCCATTAAGCTCTAACATCACATCGCATTCCATTGTTTTTGTTTATACATTGCATATCATAGTGTCTTTAATTTCAGACATAATTTGGACAGTTAAAGATTTATTGCAAATGATTATTGTGGCAAACACTGCATATGACCATGATTCATTCAGTAACAGAAAAAAAAAAAAAGCTTCATATAAATTATTTTTATGTAACTAGTGTACGAAAACAAATCGAGTAAATTTTTAATTAAATTAATCGATAATTAATCTAATTAATATATTAATCAGTGTAGAACTTCACACTTTATGTTCAGTAACATTCGTTTTTATTATTATTATTATTGAAAATTAAAATCGGATATTTCCAATTTCCTAACCAAGTCCTCGAATTACTTTTTAACATAATAAGCACTGCAGTTTGAGGGCAATACATTTTACACATATTAGCTCAGATTTATAATTAATTCAAAGAATATCTATTGCAGTTGAATTTAACAGAATAGCTATCTAACATAAAACAGTATTACCATAACAAAATTGAACTTTTTTGGGGGGTTTATCGGAGGGTTCCCCTCACCCCACATTATAACTAAACATAAGTATTTTTCATTTAAATTAGAAAACAAAATTAACGAAAAGATTCTATTCCTTTGGAGCATTTGAAAGATTGAAAATTAGAATTTTAAAAATACAAATGATGTCTTAAATACGAAAAAGCAAAGATACATAATTTTCAATTATAGAAGTCCTTCAAAGATCATGATTTGTCTGAAAATCAATGGAGAAAACAAAACTTTTTTAATTCTTGCGCTTTTTTCCCCCCTTCAGCTTACTTTTTGGGATACATTACGACGTTATTTGATTTAAGAACCTCGCCTTGTGTATAAACTGTATCTTATGTAAACCAACATTGCAAGAGCTCGAAAGTTAGTAATATCAGAGAGCGCATGATATTGGTGTGAGAAATTTACGTGATCATCGGAAAGCTGATATTTGTCACAAACTCTGTTTTTAGTATTATTTCGGCACGGATCAAATTTTGTTGCTATTGAGATAAGTTGAAATTACAGTTATAATCTTGGATTTTGGTAGCGAGATAGTGAGTGAGAGTGAGGTTTTATGGCGCAAGAGCCAAAGTAGGCTATGCTGCGCCAATTGGTAGCGAGATAATAACCTATCGACATTCATAGTCACTCTATAATACAAAAGAAACTATTTTGATTTTTCTTAGCTTACTCTTTCTTTTATGAACATTCATTGAGTTCCGATGACTCAAATCCTAAGTAACGGTGCAGAAGATGTCATAAATGCGTCCATCATTACCCACCCTGGATTCGGATCCAGAGTTGAAATGACAATTCTACCGATTCAATTTTTACGACAGTCTTAGCAAAAGTAAGTAACATGAAGGAAGGCTTACGTAACTACAAAGAAGTAAGTCTATTGGTTGTAAATTTTAGAGAAACGAAATATGTATTTTGTGGAAAATATATCCTCTTTATTCATTACATTCTCACATAATTACTGGTCGATGTAGCCGAAAGGCCATGGAGTTTTTTTCGTCGAGGCATGGGTTCGAGTCCTGATTCCGTTTGAAACTACCATTTAGGAGAGTTGTTGTACGTTACATCTGTAGAGGCTCTACGTCATCACGTTGGAGTGGTGTGGAAGTATGGAGAGTAGAATTTCAGATCACAAGTGTTCTCCTGGTCACTCGACTAGGATTCAAAATTATGAGATCTGTCGCCAATATTCATCGTGTTGCTTTTAAGTGCGAAGTTAATAACACAATCTTTTATAACAGGGGTGACAATTGCACTATCTTTAGAAAGAAATATTTGAAAGAGCCGTTAGTTCAATGTTGTCATAAGGATATTATAAATTTCCCCTACATTACACTTCATTTTTCTCTAAATGATACTAGTCTTTCCCTCCTCCAGTTTCCAATTTTTTCTCCAGGACAAGTAGAGATTTATAGCATAAGAGCCAAATATGGCAATGCTACGCCAAGTGTAATCCAAGAAATAGTCCTCATTTGATATTTTTGTATTTATTGACACACATAATTATAACTGGACGAAGAACACATAAAATTTACGAAATTAACACATTTAAAATATAATGATTTGCCACTAACAACGAGCGAGCTGTGACTATTTGCACAAGTTTAAAAGAACACTTAAGAGGAGTGAAAGCACACAGCAACCGACTCAAACTTACTCTCTCGTTATTCTTACAAAAAAAGTACATACAACGCCATCTATAGGTGGTAATAATTAAAACATTTAGAATACGAATAAGAAAAATAATTATAGACATAAGAATTACATGAACATATTCCCACTCATCAAGAAGTTATTCTTCATGCACAGGTAATACACAAAGTTTTACAATAGGTCTTTTGAAAAACCATTTTAACGTTTTTAATGTAACTACGCGTACCATACCAACTTTACCAGGATGAGTAGATACTACTTTACCAGAGGCCATACAGCTGGAGGGTAATAATTACAACATCCCCAACTTTAATATTAGAATTACTGTTTTTCGATTTTTTTTTCCCTATTTTGCAGAGAGCTCAAATAATCTACATGCCATCTTTTCCAAAAATTTCATTTCATTTTTTGTACAATATCCCAGAGTTTTTTTTAATGAAAGTTTTGTTTCTTCAACTGTCTCGGGAGAACTTGTAATTACATCTCCTATTAAAAAGTGAGATGGTGTTAAAATATTTAAATCATCTACTTCATCATTATCAAAACTAACTAAAGGTCTCGAATTTAGTACCGCCTCTGAGTTAATAATGTATAAAGTTCTTCAAATGTTAAGTTGGAATTTCCTATGACTCGCTTTAAGTGAAACTTTACTGATTTTACTCTAGCCTCCCAAAGTCCACCAAAATGTGGATTCAATGGAGGTATAGAATGCCATTAAATTTCCTGTTGAGAAAGAAAATAAGAGACCTTCTCATTTAGATTATAATTTTGCATAAATATTTATATAATTCTCCAAGCTTTCTTTTGGCTCCTAAGAAATTTGTTCCATTATCAGAATGGATGTGTTTTGGCGTGCTCCTTCTTGAGCAAAACCGTTTTAATGCAGCAGTGAAGGGCTCGGACGTGTAATCCGTCACTAATTCTAAATGTAGGGCTTAAGTAGCAAAACATACAAATATAACAATACATCCCTTTGTAGTTTTAGCTCCTCTATGCTTTAACAAAGAAATTGGACCTGCATAATCTACACCACAAACAAAAAATGCTCTATTGAGAGTCATTCAGGAAGATCTCCCATTTTTTTGTTTGGACATATTACTTCTAAATCTACAACAAACAACACATTTCAAGACACGTTTTTTAACATAAAGTATCCAATAAGTTTGACGTAAAATGCCTATTAACAAATTACCACCAGTATGTTAATTTAAAACATGATAATACTTTACTATTAAACTACTTAGTTTATGCTGGTTAGGAAGCATGATAGGATGTTTTGCATTATATTGTGCAAGCGCATTTTAAAGCCGTCCTACCACTCTGAGCAAACCATCCTTATCAATGAATGGACAAAGAGCTGCTAGTGGGTTTTTCTTTGATAATGACTGGTTCGACCTTATACAATTAATTCCATTATCAAAAGACACATTTTGAATATATGTTATCACTATTATTAGCAAAAATTCTTTCTTTGGTAGTTAAATGTGTAACTATACCTATGAAACTCTTGTTAACTTTACCTACTTTACAATTAGTTACAAATTTAATGCAAAAAGCTAGAACATCAATTAATTTAGAAAAATGCGAATATTTTTCAATTAACAAATCAGTTATATCATTTTTTTAAAGATACAGAAAATACATATGTTTTTTTCCCCTCTATTTGAGAATTTTATCATTGTCATTCAAAACTGGTTGCTTAGGCCAGTCCACTTCTAGTGATGATTAGAAACTAGGGCCCTCCCACCACAGACGACAGTCTGGCAGATCCTTGGGTGACACGTCTCTAGACCCAATATCAGCGGGATTCTCCTTGGTCGGTACGTACTGTCATCAGTTCTGAGGGATGCGGTTCAAGATCTTTGAAGTCCTGTTGGCGATGAACGGCTTCCAATTGCGAGGAGGTGAAAACAACCAGGAAAGGACAACTTGGAAATCTGTCCAAGCATAAAACTTAATAACATGATCTTTTAAAGTATTAATTAAGACTGAAAATAATCTGGCTAATAAGAGAGCTCCATTTAACTCCAGTTGTGGAATGGATACAGGCTTGAGTGGAGCTACCTTGCTTTTAGCTGCTAAAATAGTAACCTCAGTAACACTATTATCATTTCGTTGAACAGAATAAATTACACAGGCATAAGCAGATTCTGAGACATTAACTGTTATTAATTCTTCATTAAACCTTGATCCAATTTTTAAAACAACTGAGCCTGCTATAACCCCACTTATTCCATATACCACTTGGCATGGAGCATTGCTTATGGTGCTTTGCGTTTTTGCGTGTGGAGAAAAGTTTTTGACTCTTGCGCCATTTATTTTTCTTCAAGTTTCGTTCAATCTTTATTGCGTTTCTTTCTTTGCCCACAAGAAGTGAGGTTTCTAATATTTGTTATTCCAGCATTTTGGTAAGACTATCTTTACTTATTTCTTTTTTTCGTAACGAATAGAGCCCATTTAGGTCTTTCGTATATTATGACTACAGATATGGCTGAACAGTTGCCGCCAGCTATGGAGATAATGATAGGGATGGGAAATGAAAAATTCTACAAAACTACCTTGAGGGATAAAGAATTTATACAACGAACACAAAGCAAGAAAATATCCGAGATTAATATTCTACTGGAAAATACTCGAGGACACACTCCCATTCCGAAGATTAATCCCCTAATATTACACACAGAAATTAAGAGTAAATTTTCAAATCATTCAAACATCCTAAGCATGTCCTTTCCCAGAAATGGTAAAATTAAACTTTCTACTGCAGGACAAATTTTGTGAATAGGAAAAATATCCAATATCCCAATTAAGGCCAACTTCATATGAGAAGGAAACACTTCTAGATTTCTCCTCTTCGGAATTCCGACTAAAGTAACACCAACAGATTTAGCCACAGAATTACAAAATACAAACAATATAGAAATAGTAGAGTTACGTCGGTTTATCAAATCCGGGACAAGACCAGATATTTCAACTGTATTTAAAACCATACTAGGAACAATATTACCAGAAAACATCAAACTCTGGATCATAAACCATAATATTCAACTTTTCATCGATAAACCTAGACAATGTTCTAAATGCTTTAGTTTCCTTCAACAATAACGATTTTGTCAAAAACCTGAAACTTGCGTAAATTGCGGCGCATCTCATGCAGGTGAATGTGCAGCTAATAAAAACTGCATACACTGTAAGGGAAACCATCCAGCTAACTCGCCACAATGCCCTATATATATCAAAGAAAAGCAAATACTGGAATTGAAATGCAGGCAACACTACCGGAGGCAAGACGAAGATTTCGAGCTACTAATACTGAAAACTATTCTGTGGTATTAAGAAATCAGTCACAAGCTAATAATATGCAAGAAATCTTGGATAAAATATTTGAAAAAATGCTAAATTCTTTTCAAACTATATTGGGAAAACAAACGGCATTTTTAATGGAGGTTTTTCAAAAATCCTTAGAAACAATGTTCACACATTTAAGCAATATCTTGGAATTAGGGCTCGTACTACATCGCCAACCAGAAAAAAAAAACAGGCACATACAGGTTCAAAAAGTGTTGGTAATCAAATTCCATCTATGTCCTATATTAAGGCTGCATCTAATAACACAGAAAAAGGATAAGAATAGACTAAATAAACAAGTTTGTATATATGTTCCATACATCGATCAACATAGTACTAAAGACATTGTACTTTGCTTTCTTTTATAATTTGGCGATATAACCTTGAGGGAAAAATTTAATTTACGAGTTGTAAAAGTTGTTTTTTTCTTTTTCATTTATGAACTTTTTAAAGTGGAACTGTAGAGGCCTAAAAAATAAATCTAAATGGTTAAATATCCCTCCCTTTTCACAAGCAGATTTTTGGCTGTTTCAGGAAACCTTTTTAAAAAACGAGGACATTCTCAATTTTCCAAACAAAAAAATTTTCAGATTAGACAGACCCGGAGGAACTGCAGTTCCAAAGAAACTATCTGCTCGACAAATTCCTACTCAAATAGCGCAAACACAAGATCTCAAAATACTAGTTGTCAAAATAGAAATAAAAAAATTTTCTTTCTATTTAATTAATATCTACTCGCCGAAAGTATTAAACATCTCATTAGTAAAATCATTCTTTGATTCGATAACACATCCGGCCTTCATTTTTGAGGACTTTAAACTCCATCATCCGATGTAGGGATCTGATCATTCTACTAAACATAGTAATGACTTTGTTGATTGGTTAACCGACTCAAATTTTATCATCTTCACTACTACTATTCCTACGCATAGAAATCATATAGGTACAGCATCTTTAATAAATCTTACTTTATGTTCATCAACCTATTCTAGCCACACCAATACTTACGTTCTAGACTGCTCCTTTGAAAGCGATCATTGCCCCATTGTTACAGTTTTTATTATTCCAGCAGAATAAGCAATATGTAAAACGAGTAGATTGGAAAGAAGTAATGAAACAAGCCCAATATGTATTTACCAACCAAGAGAATGACAAGACACAACTAATTGAAACAATGTCCAAAATAATTAAAAATAATATTAGATATTAGATTACGATCATTATTATTAGTACTTGAATATTAGATTACCAAACAGATCATTTCCACCATGGTGGAACAGAACGTGTAATAATTTATTCAAGCTCAAAAAATATTTCCGAAAAAAGGTCATTCGTGATATTTCCCCTCAATTGTGGTACAAATGCAAGCAATATTCAAGTAAACTTAAATTTCACACAAAAACTGCAAAAAGATTATATTGGGACACAATATGAACAATATTTCTAATCCAGGAATATTCTACAACATTCTGAAGAAATTTTCTACTCATAAGAATCCAGAATCAAATTTCAATATTCTACAAGTTAATAATAGATATATCACACAGAACCTCAATTCAGGCCGATATTTTTGCAGACTACTTTGCATTTAATAATATTTCCCACGAACCGCTTCCTTTAGATTTACTCAACAACGAATACAATTTACTAAATAAACCGTTCTATATCTCGGAATTAATAGAGCTATACAAGCATCTAAAAACACTACTCCTGAAGCAGATCACATTACAGTTTCTTTCCTCAAAAATTTGAATAATAGTCAAAGGGAAGTTGTTCTTGATTATTTTCAATATTTATTTGAGAATTTGATAATACCTCAATCTTAGAAACATTCAATCATCTTTCCGATTTCAAAACCCTGCAAAGATAAAACTATAATACCCTCTTATAGACCAATAGCTCTAACTTCTGTTCTCTCTAAAACTTTTGAAAGAATTTTAGCTAGTCGCATCTCTTATTTTCTGACAATAGAAAGTAAACTTCATCCACAACATTATGGTTTTGTTCCGTTTAAAGACTGTAGAACTGCAATGTACCTTATACCTAAAGCTATAGTAGATGCTAAACAGGAAAAGAAATTTTTCGTAGGAATTAGTTTGGACATCAAGAGTGCTTATGATTCCGTGTATTTAGATAGCCTAGTATATAAATGCCAACAGCTAGGTATCACAGGAAAAATAGCACTATGGATTTACAATTTTCTTTCATACAGATCTTTTCAAATCCGCTGGTGAGGATGTCTTTCATCAAGGAAGAGTGTTTTGAAAGGGGTCCCTCTGGGTAGTGTTCTTTCCTCTATATTATTCACAATCTACATGTACGATGTCTTTGAAACTTTAAAAACAGGAGTCGAGTGCTCACTTTACGCTGATGACCTTTTTATTTGCTGCTCTCATCATTCTGAAAAAGCATCCATAAAAAATTACAAGATACTCTGGAAAGAATCACAAAATGGTGCAATTACTGGAAACTTACTTTATGTCCCAACAAAAGTACAATAGCAAAATTTTCAAATAAGATAATTCAAATATATCCTACTATTATGTTGGCTGGGTATCCAATGGCAATCATCCATTAAATATTTAGAAGTATATTTTTCTAAACGCAAACAAAATAATTTTATGACAAATCAAATGAAAAATAAAGCTTTAAAAAAAATTAATGCCCTAAAAGGCATGACGTATAAACACTATATCCCAAGAGCTACAGATCTTATTAAATTAACTAACAATAGTATATGTAGTACCTTTTACTACACTTGTCATATCGTAAATAAATGGTCTGATAACCAGCTCAAACTTTTCAATATTATACAAACAAAAGCTCTTAGAATTGCATTGGGACTTCCACAATGGACCCCAAATATCGTGCTCTTACAACTGACTAATCAGGAAATTCTTTCTGATAAAATAAGACGAATGGCTAGTAAATTTTTTATATCTCATATATCAAACGGTAACTTTTCACCTATGCACCGCAATAGCCTTGAAACAATAAATCTGGAAATCCTGCATGGGGACAGAAACAACAAGAATACTTTCCGAATTTTGGGTATTGATGGAAAACAAATCATATCAATCCCCAGATTCAAACATTATACAGATCTTCCTTGTGAGATCTATCTTACTGAGGAATTTGTATTCCAAAATAAAAACTTATTAACTCATAATTAAAGTACAATTTGAGGAAATAATGAATCATAGATTTTTTCCTTATAACTACGGACGCATCAAAAAATTAACATATGACATCAATAGCAGGTATCACGAAAAATGCATCTTTCGTTTACAGAGTAAATCAGATCCATTCGATTTTTACAACTGAAGCACTTGCTATATGCCAAGTTCTAGACGATTTAACTGAATCTGAAGGAAATCTGCTAATTCTCTCGGATAGCCATTCTGTGCTATTAGCCTTAAAAAATTACAATATAAAATCCCCAAAAGTCATTCATAGACTAGCCAGTAAAATCTTCATTCAGTCACAATTTAGAATTCAGACGATTCTCCTTTGGATTCCGGGACATTCGAAAATTTTTTGGAATGAACAAGCGAATATCTCGCAAAATCAATAACGGAATCTAATGAATACCTTGACTGGATTGCCCCAGAAGACATCAATAGTGAAATTTTCCACCACAAAATGAAAAGAACCAATGAAAACTACTATTCAAGCAAATATTTTGAAATCTTAGGAAACATCCCCACCATTGACATATCTAAATGGACAAAAAATAGAAGAGAGGAAATACTATGCACTCGAATCATCAACAAAATGATTATAACTCCAGGGCTTTTGCATAAATTCAACTTAAATGATAACGCACAATGTAGAACATGTAATCACATCAACGATTTGGAACATATTCTTTTGACCTGCAATAATTACGCCACTTAAAGAAATCTTCTCTGGAATATTCTCAAGATAGACCCACAGCAAAATATTAATTTCAAAGATTTTTTGGAGAGAACCGTTGCTAATAAACAGGTTTCCAGAGCATTCTTGCAAAAGATGAAATATTTTGATTTTTATTGAATAAAAAGAATCTATGAAAAAGGGGATAATAGTCATTGTTGCTTCATATCCCACAAAACAATCAATCAACCCCTTGGCATTTTGTGAATTTCCCAGCAGAGGTGGGTTGATGAGTAATTTCGAAAAGAATCGTTTCAATTCTTTCGAAAGAATTGAAAGAATTTCAGGAAGGCTATCTACCTTTTTTTTTTTTCCCTATCAATGATTGACGGCACTGAGTGACGATATAGGCAAAAACTGCATTGGCGATCTGCTGTTAGAGGTCAGAAAGTCCTTAATAATTCTGAGAAAGTTTTTCTCTCAGGCAAATTGTGCGATATTTATCCTGCCGAATTAAATTCAAGAAATTTTGGGTTAAAATACAAGACTTCTTTCTTGCACAATTTCCTTATTTCTTCTTTAATGAAATAAATAAAAAATTTCCCGAAATCAGTTAAACTATTCTTATTCAATAAACTAAAGGAAAAAAATTGTAACGATTATTTTACTAACCAATATTTTTAAATGCAGTCACTCCACTTTAATATGGTAAAGTCTTTGCTTGACACAAATACATTACATACGTTAAACATGAATACATACATAAGATGAATATTATATAAATACATATAAAGATATTTCATTGATTAGTTCATTATGATTTCTGCATCTCAATGTCTGGATAAATTAATAAAATCTTTGAACAAAATTATTTCAATGCATTTTCTTTTAACAAGTATATATTATAAATAAAATATGAATTAATAATAGAAATCAATTTAAAGAAATATAAAAATTAGTATTTATATATATATATATTAAATGAACTATTGAAATCAGTAATTTCAATATATAAACTAATCATTTACGAGAAAATGAATTTCATTCACATATATTTATTAAATGAAACTATTAGAACAATATTGTAGCATTATTCCTATTACAAGATTTTAAAGCATTGAAATACAGGTTTAAATCAAGAAATCAATATTCAAGAAATTAATTATACACATGATTATTATTAATGGAAAAGAAAACTTAGAATAAAGTTATCTATGCCATAATGTAAAATTTAGATTTTCTAAAACTGTTAATTAAACTGTTTGAATGCTATTTATTATATTTTGAAGCTCTAAATGAATATCTATTTCCAGACATAAATAAAAGCATAATATTCTAATCAAGAAAAAAAAGTGCATTAAATATATTGAAGTTTTAAAGTTCTTACAAGTAGCCAAATTCTGTATGTCAGTAGACATCAAGTTGTAGAAAATCATTGATACAATACTATTTGTCAACTATACTGCTACCCCACTTGTAAGTATTTCTTTCAGAATTAACTAACAAGATGCATTTTAAGAAGTTTTGAATATTTTCTTTCTGCAATGAAATAACTGATAAATGTCATTTTTATTTTCATCTAAAAAAAAAAGCTTTAAAAATTCCCTCTAATTTGAAACAATAGATTTTATAGTGTTTAATGATTCTTATCACAATGTCTTTAGTTTTTATGGTAATCATTTTCAAAAATTTAAACTTTATGATAAATTACACCTTTGACCTAATCTTCTAGTAAGTTGGGAAAATATGATAGTGGAAACAATTAACAATGACAGGTAAATGTGATGGGTGTGGCAGAAATGTTAAACAGAATAACAGCAAAACTAATCTCAAAACCATAAACATATAGCAGTAATATAATATGTTTTGAAACCATTTGATTACCTAAAATCAAAAAAATTATTTTTCAAAAATAATAACTAAATAATCAGAATAAGTTCCTAAACAATTTAAATACAATACAATATTTGTATTAACTTACTTAATGAATTTATATATATAATGCTAAATTCATAACAATTTACAAACATATTTTAATGCAGTCTTATCATCACAAAAATAAAAAAAATATACATAGTTACATTATGTCAAGAAAGCAAAAGAAATTTATAACAGAAAAAGAAAAGAATGTATTTAAAAATGCAAAAAGCAGGAAACACTATTCCCGCCACATCTGTAATCGAATGGGTTAGGTCAAACAATCGATATGAGTATTTCTGGGTTGTGAGAAAAGTTATGGAGGTCAGAAAGCAATTATAAGGATTGCACTTCTTATGTTGTTACTTTTATTTGCAGGAAGAAATAGAAGAAAAAGTTAAGTAGAAATAGAAGTAATTTGAAAGTGTATTATCACAGAAAATAACAAGAAAGTATACCAATTTGGTAAGAATGTGTGAAATGGTTAGGGCAGATAAGTACTATAAATTTTACAATAAATAATAAAAAAAAATTAGCAGTTAATAACAGAAGAGTGAATCATTTTAAATTCAGAATGTTTTGAAGAACAACATATCTTTGGCAATGAGAACTGGACATACACTGGTTATCATAAATTAAGGAAAATTCACAAAAATCGCGATAACTCAAGAAATTACACATGGAATTTTATGAAACTTACCCACAATATACAACACATAGTAAGGTATTAAACAACATAAAAAGAAATTATCAGACATTAATAGTAGTATAGAAATTAGCACATGTATAAAATAAACAAATTGGAAGTATCGGTTTGCAATAGAAAAAGTACCTTTAATATGGAATATGATTGCCTCTAGAAGCAATACAGCACAAACAGCGATGTGTGATGCTTTCAATTATGCGGTCTATCAGTTCAATAGAAAGTGAGAGCCATTGCTTTTGTAAAGCAGATGCAAGCGCGGCAAGGGTCTGAGGGGGCGGATTGATGGCAGATACACGCCTCCCTAGAGCATCCCAAACATGCTCGATAGGATTCAAGTCCGGGGATCGAGCTGGCCACTCCATGCGCGTAATTGTTTCCTGTTGAAGATAATCATCAACAATGCGAGCTCTGTGTGGTCTTGCATTATCGTCCTGTAACAGGAAGCAATCACCAATCGCCCCGGCATATGGGCGCACATAAGCATCAAGGATGTTGTCTCGATAAACCTGAGCATTCACGGTTCCCCTTGGAAAGACATGGAGGTCTGTGCGCCCTCCTAAGGATATGCCTCCCCAAACACAGACACTGCCTCTTCCGTATGCATCTCTTTCACGGATGTTTGATGGATGATAACGGGTCCCAGGTTCTCTCCATATCAAATAACGTCTACTGTCACTTTCTAGACTAAACCTGGACTCATCCGTAAAGAGAACAGGCCTCCATTGATCTGACGTCCAGTGGACATGTTGTCGGGCCCACTGCAAACGGTCTCTCCTATGGCGTGATGTGAGCGGCATGCAAATGGCTGGTCGTCTCGCATACAGACCACCTTCGTGGAGCCTTCTGCGCACAGTTGACGTTGACACCAACCTTCCGGTGGCTGCAGCAAGAGAGGATCTAAGATGTGTCGGAGTAGCGGTTCTATTCCTGCGTGCACTTAATGTCAAATATCGGTCATCGGCACTGGTCGTAACAGTTGGCCGTCCTTGACTGAACCTCCTAGATGCCGAATCTGTGGTTTGAAATTGCCTCCAAAGTCTATGAACCACAGATGGACTCACATTTAGCCATCTGGCCACTTCTGATTGACTCTGCCCTGCCTCTAGTCTCCCGATGGCTCTCCATCGTAGTTCTTCAGGCAAATGATGCCTAGAGGTCATTATTACGAATTGGCTATCTCAGATTTTCAATGTCGCAATCACAGTAAAATTTGTGTGCTTTCTCTCAAACTTGGACTTTTATGCTCCAGGCAGATGACGTAAGCCGAGTGCAGCATCACTAATTTGCATATTGCAATTTTACTCAGCTACTCTTAGTGGACAACATATGCAAATTTTGCACGGTTTGGCTTACTTTTGAAAGAGTTATCGCTATTTTTGTGATTTTTCCTTAATTTATGATAACCAGTGTATCTTAAATACTTTGTCATTTGAAATATGCAAAACATTCTTTTTTACACATTTACAAGTTATATTCAAGTAACATAATAATGCCATCTACACAACATGAAAAAAGAAATTATAACCACAAATGGAATGTAAATTTTGATACCAAAAACATCAAACATACAAAACCTCTTCATTATAAAAGATAATCATTTGTAGAATCAGATAATTTTTAGAATGAAGTGTATCATTCAACATACTTAATAACAGAAAGAAAGATATGTCTAGAATTGTTAATAAAGCAATATTTTTTTTTTCTTTCAATCAACTAACTTTCCTGTGATGTAAAAATTTTTTATGTGAATCAAATTTTTATTTTTCCACTTTTATTTACATCATTTATTTCTTGAGGAATTTGTGTTATTGGGTAAAAACATAATTCATGAAATAGCATTTTTTCTAATTGGAGATCAATTAAAAATTCTGATCAATTTTTAATATTAAAAATGGAAATAACTATAAACAATAAGGAGAGATGATTAAAATAGAAAAGAAAAAAAAGGGAAAATTGAAACATACAAAGAAATTAATTTGCATATTTCTCTATTTTAAATTCATTTCGAAACACAATTGAAATTGAAAATCACAACACTGGATTACAAAAGACACACAGATGACTTTCATATAATTTCTCAAAATCATACAATATATATTAATGGATAAATAAGAAAAATACAGTATTAAAAAATTTATGATTCACAATGCAGATACAAACTTGATTTCTACGGATGCCCCAGTCTCCAAGAATCATTACAAGTGTCATTCAATATTTAAATAGACGAAAATTTTATAAGTGAAGGAAACTCTTACTGCAGGCAATTGAAACTTTCATAAATGTTAGTTGGAAACCTTGCCAAGAATATTATTCTACTTTTCGATTTATATCTATGTAAATATAACCTCTAAAATTTTAATTATGATGATGTGTCTGCATAAAAAAATTACTTTCCAAAAACACCATTCTGTGATCTGATTTTTAATTTTGATAAATGTAAGACCATCAAAATTATTCTCTCGGATGAACAAAGAATTCAGCAGTA
This sequence comes from Nephila pilipes, assembly GCA_019974015.1. Taxonomy (NCBI): domain Eukaryota; kingdom Metazoa; phylum Arthropoda; class Arachnida; order Araneae; family Nephilidae; genus Nephila; species Nephila pilipes. The sequence goes on along the minus strand of BMAW01067818.1, from coordinate 401,740 downwards.
GCTGGGGCTGATAAAGTTTCAAAACGTCACCAATGGATCGAGTGCTTGATTTGATTATCTCTGTAATTATTTGGAGAGGCAACACATTATACTACTTAAGACATAATCGAGATGAAAGTCAAGTCCTCATTGAAGAGGAAATGTCCAAGATAGCAAAAGAAAGGCCTGCTTCTCCTGTGAAATAACATTCGACTTCATATAGCACGATTGAAGCTGGAAACTGTTTACAAAGAGGGTTGGGAACTTCTGTATCCCTGAACCCTTTGGAATTTAATCTATTTGGCCTGATGAAAAGTCTTTACATGGCATCAAGTTCAACAACAATAAAAGGATAAAGAAAAAAAGTACAAAATAGGCTTGAGATTAAGGTAATGAGTTCTTCACTCAGGAGATATGAATTCCAAAAGGATGGGACAGGGAAAAGAAGTTGCTAGAGATTATGCATAAAAAAGTAAATAAAAAAAATTACATGAAATTAATAAACTATTTTTGCGAAGCTTAGTCTTTTATAGATATAAGTCCTTTATTTAGAATGAACATGTAAATGTCTGTTAAAATCCCTACTTTGAGAAAAAGTCTTGTTGCAAATTTGACAAGCATAAGGTTTATGGTTAGCATGGACATTTGAATGCTTTTTATAACTATCCTTTGCAAAAAAAGCCTTCTTACAAATCTCACAAACATAAGGCTTTTTGTTTGAATGAATAAGCAAATGTGTTTTTAAATAAGCATTTCGAGAGAAAGCCTTATTGCAAATATCACAAACATAAGGCTTTTCATTGGTATGAATACGGAGATGTGTTTTCAGATTACTATTATGAGAGAAAACCTTGTTACAAATTTCACAAACGTAAGGCTTCTCATTCTTATGAGTACGCAAATGTGATTTTAAAACACTACTATAATTGAAAACCTTGTTGCAAATTTCACAAGAATAAGACTTTGAACCAATGTGTTGCTTTTTTAAAGTACCACTTTTAGAATAAGTCTTGCAAGAAATGTCTTTTTCTTTAGTATGAATACGCAAATGTGCTTTTAAAGTACTATTGTAAGAGAAAGCTTTCTTGCAAAACTTACAAACATAAGGCTTTTCCTTGGTATGAACACGCATATGCGTTTTCAGATCATAAATTCGAGAGAAAGACTTGTTACAAATTTCACAAACATAAGGTTTATTGGCAATATGAATATTTGAATGTTTGTTTAAACTATCTTTTGTAAAGAAAGCCTTCATACAAATTTCACAAACATAAGGCTTTTCATTGGTATGAATAAGTACATGTGATTTTAAATAATCAATTCGAGAAAAAGCCTTGTTGCAAACATCACAAACATGAGGCTTTTCATTAGTATGAATACGCAGGTGCCTTTTTAATTTAGAGCTTTGAGCAAAAGCCTTATTGCAAATTTCACAAACATAAGGCTTTTCATTCCTATGAATACGCAAATGTGATTTTAAATTACTATTATAATTGAAGCCCTGGTTGCAAATTTCACAAAAATAAGACTTTTCACCGGTGTGAAGACGCTGATGCACTTTTAAAGTACTACTTTGTGAAAAAGCCTTCTGACAAATTTCACAGATGTAAGGCTTTTCTTCCGTATGAATACGCAAATGTGTTATTAAAGAACTATTAGCAGAGAAAGCTTTGTCACAAATTTTACAAACATAAGCCTTTTGGTAAATATGCAATGGTGAATGCATTTTTAATAACACTATGGAGAAAACTTCCAAATAACGTTTGAAAATATTTGGTTTCTCTCTGGAATGAATTCGGAAATGTACATTAATAAAACAACATTAAGAAAACGATTTGTTGCATACATTACAAAAATGCGGATTTTCACTTGTATGTGTACATAAAGGATTATATTGATAAGATTTTGAATCACTAGCAGAACACGCTGATTTTTAGCAACGGTTGGTCAACAGATACTACACATTTTTGGTACGAAAGTACGATTCTTGACAAAACCTCATATCACTCTTCAACAGCTTAAGTATGTATTGATTGCTTGATTGATTAATAGAAGAAGGGATATAGGGCAACAAAGCCATTATCCCTATCTAGATAAATTAGTTTCAAATTAATAAATATCAAAGAATTTCATCCTATGTGAAAAAAAGCAACTCTAAAGTTCTTTTTATTCAACACTGCTTTCTGTAAAAGTTCTCAAAAGTGATGGTGCAACGGGAATCTAATTGAAGAATGTTTCAGAATTCATTTCTATGGGAGGTTAAGAGAATGTGTTCCAGATCTTTGATCCTACTACAGGTTAGAACAAAGAGCATTATCCTAAAAATTTAATTTATTCAAAAGACCAAGGGTAGTTATTTTGCTGAGGCATCGGAATCCTAGAATTTCCTCACTTCTGTTATTCGTCCAAAAAGAAATAATATCGAAGGTAGGTATGTTCCTCAAAATTTCAAAATAATTGCTGCAGTAAAAGTTTCCATTAGTTTTTTCAACGTTTTTATATATTGCACTTGGTGTGTGAGTGTGTGTGTGTCATCAAATTTTCGATCGTTAATTTAACCAACTTCCTACCAAGGTAAAGCTCTAAAACCTTGGGAATCGTTCTTAATCACCTAACAATGCAATATTTAGACATTTACGACAAGTTTTAACTAATATTTAAATATTTTTAATAACGCAGTTTTATAGTAAAGTGGCGTCCCCTATGGAAGATATATTCAATTACACAGAGAGAGGGATCTTTAAAAAACGAGAGAGAGGGATCTTTAAAAAACGAGAGAGAGGGATCT
>BMAW01067818.1:354011-398963 GCA_019974015.1 Nephila pilipes | reverse complement strand
TAAAAAACGAGAGAGAGGGATCTTTAAAAAACGAGAGAGAGGGATCTATGCAGTCGTGGCCGAGTGGTCAAGGCAACAGACGTTAATCGCCGTGAGAGTGATCTTAAAAAGACGAGAGCGTGATGAGATTTTTTTTAACAAAGTTTTAACTAATATTTCAATAATTTTTTTTAAAATAATCTTTGCCATCATTTAAAAACATTGTTTTTAAAAACGTTGGTTTCTATCCCGAATTATATTATTTCTAGTCAGTTATGGTAATTATATGCATAGATGTCTTCTGAAGCTATGCAGTCGATCAAATTCCGTTACTGATCTTGCTATTTTGTCAGCTTGTCCATTCCAATAAATTTTTGAGTGACCCAGAATCCAAAGAAATATCAACTGCGTATTGTAATGGGAAAGAATAAGAATCTTATTGTCCAATCTATGAATCACCTTTGAGGATTTGATAATATTGAAGTTAAGAAGTTTTGTAATGCAGATAAAACTGAATAACTATCGGATTGAGATTATTGCGGATGAGTGATAAATCTATTACGAACTTGAAGAATATTCGCAGTTGATTCAGGATTCATTTGAGTTGATAATTTTTTCAATATATTAAAAAAGATTCTTGGGTTGCTAACATTGCTACATATTCTATCCCAGTACATTTTCTTGACATTTTTAATATGAAATACTGAGTCTTCTGGAATAATTTTTTGTATTGAATCCATAGAAGAGGAGAAATATTATGTATGTTTCGTCTGAAGTAATTGTTGAGTTTGTAAAAATTATTGTATGCCCAGTTCCACCCAGGTGGGAAATATTTATGGGAAATTTTAATATCTGGAGTATTATTTGAAATTATATCAGCAACAGTATCCGAGAGATTGATATTGTTTTACCTCTATGTTGTATAAAGTAGATTCTATTTGTTTCATCATTGATTGCCAATTCACTCTCTTTACATTCCACTGATGAGGGTTATGAAGTTTAAAATCTGTGATGATAGGGCAATAATCACGATTGAATGAGCTGTCTAAGGCATAAGTATTGGTGCATCCAAAAAGGTTGGCAGAGCAAAGAATAAAATCAATAAGGGAACCCTACATTGGATGATGAAGGTTAAAATCACCAAAAATGAAGATTAAATCAGTTAAAGATTGTAAATAGAATTTTATTAAGAATATATTAAGTCCTCGAGATGCATATAAATTAATGATATAGAAAAAGTTATTTATAGTGATCTGGACAATTAAAATTTCGATGTCTGGCGATTGTGGTAATGGAATTGGGATATGACGAGCGGAAAGATTCATCGAAACTGCTATAAGCAGTCCTCTTCCTGGTCTGTCAATTGTTTTTGTCGGAAAATAGTCTTTCCTGGAATATGCAATCTATTGTCTGGTCTTAGAAAAGTTTCTTGAAAAATCCAAATATCTGCCTGAGAAAAGGGAATGATGCGGAACCAAATGGATTTGTTCTGTATACTTCTACATTTCCAATGTAGAAAAAACACAAAAGTAAGGAAAAGTTTGTTATAAAAAAAATCTAAACCTCCCCTTGAGGATAGAGAAAATATATATCTTTACCGGAGATATTTATCCACCTAAACTTTTTTTTTTTTTAAATCAAGATTAAAAACTATGTACTAGCTATCTCATTTCTATGTTATTTGATGCATTCTTTTTATGAAGGGATGCATCCGGAACAGAAGCATAAAATTTTTGTAACACTGATCCGGCTTTTCTTTCCTGAATGGAGATGCAGACCCTTTTTGTATTTCAACACTGCACAGCTGTGAAAACATTGTTTCCATCATTTTTGGACGGTTTCTAATTAAGAGACTGACTGTTACCTGAGAGCTGTTTGAAAGTTTGTTACTATATTTTCCAACTTCTTTTCAAGGTCTTGTATCTTAGTATTTGGTGCTGTAGTTTTCAATGCAGATGAATAATTTTCAGAATAAATTTCGTGGTACTTTCGTCTCGCCTCACCTATAGATAGATAGTGTGTACATTTTAATTCTAAGATCTGTTCTTCTTTAATATAAAAGGGGAACTGGTAGGGTGATCCTGTTTACAATTAATACAGTTTATAGCATCGGTACACTAACCCGTACGCAATTGATACAAATTGCGAATTTGTGGGAAAATTTGGAGGGATGGAAAAAACTAAAACATTTATTACTCTGACGGAGTTATCTATGAAGTTTTGAATGCGGTGATTGATAAACCGAAGTTTAATACTGTCTGGTAGACTTGTACTAAGAATAGTAATTATAAAATAGATGAAACTTCTTGATAGCTGTCAGATTTGATAAAATGTCGCATTTCAACAATTTCGATATTGTTACTCAGTTGTAGTTCAGATGCTAAATCTGCCATAAGAATGTCTGTCGGTATCTGGTACAGAAGAAATCGGAATGTGAATCCTTCCCATATAATGGCCTTAACCGATATTTTCAAGAGTTCTTCCATTCCAAGAATCTGGTTTGCGCAAACAGGATCTGTGGTGTTAAATTTCATTTTTCCGCTGCATGTGAATGACATGTTATTAATATTAGCATGTCTAGAAATTTTTCTTTTTAATTCAGCGAGTAAAAGCTGCGGGTTTGATTAGGGTATGGGAGATTCTTGTTGTTTATTTTCTAAAATTATTGAAATGTTAGAATATTTCCTGTCTCCAAGTCTTAATACAAGCTCCTTGTCACTTTTAAAGTTTCTAAAATATATTTTTCTCTTGCATCCGTCATGTTTCTATTTATCTTTCCTTGTTCATCTATATCCGTGATTTTAAATGTGAAATGACTCAGCTTGAGTCTCCGTCAAAATTGGAGAAATAACAACAAAAATTAGGTTAACTTACCAAAGTCCAATTGATAAAGAATAAAAAAAAACACTCACTAAGTCCAGCAAATAGTAAGAGGGTTAATGCACCAACCGTAAAAGTCAATACTCCTTGAAAACGGAGCAAGAGCCAACTTTAACCATTACGAACAACTCGCTTCCTTTCCACCGTCAGTTCGATGACCTTTTTCCACTCACTCGGAGCCACCGAACTCCGCTATTGTCATGCACCACATTAGCGAAGAATACCGCTATGTCTTCAACAGCTTACGTATTTGTTTATTTTTTCACGCAGCGTTACAGCGAGGGCGAATGGTTCCTCTTTCTTCAGGCAATTCTTGTCGGTACACTCAAAGGAATTCAGCTTGTTACTCATTGGTGCGAGTGTAATAGGAATTTCTAGGTTGTCTGGTTTGGGTCTTTAGAGCTATATATACATTTATAACGATCACCACATTGGAGCGTTAATTGCCCTGTTTGGCGATCTTGGCTCGTTTCGAAAAAACCTTCAACCCCTCTAAGTAAAGATTCCCCCCATTATTTGCCTTCTAGGCACAACGCCATCTTTTTTCCCCACTTCCAGAAGCTTCGGGTTTGAAATTCCCGCTTTGGCGCCATTTTGGTGCAATTTTAAAAAATCGGGCAAAGGGGAACCGTCAAAATAGCTCTTTACTCTCGTAAGTAAGGGTTGAAATATAAAAATACAGTGCTAAATTGTAATTTATTTTACTTAAAATATATATGTTCATGAGTGTCCTTTCATAGATGAAACATTTTTCAATTTAGCTAAATAAAAACAGAAAGTGAAATATAAATAATGACTTAAAATTACAAATGTTTATTATAAATATATTTTTATTGATATTTATGGATACCCTAAAAATGAATGAACTTTCATTCATGTATCAGCTTGAAACTTTATAAAAAGTCCTCAATATTAAAATATCAAATCGCTTAAAAATATGCTTTCATTAATATAATTTCTGTTTCACAATTAAATTTTTTTGTGTGCATGATTAATTTATTATAACTTCATCAAATTATTTGAATGCTTTAATTATATATTGCTTCAGTCTTAATAAAATAAATTTTATAAAGCTTATTCTAAGGTTTTAGAAAATTTCTAACTTTCTTAAAATGTAATAAAAATAATATTATTCATGTTACATTTACTAATTCCTGTTGCATTTTTTGATTTACATAAGCATTTACTAATACATTTCGACGCATGAAATATAAATAATCTTTGTTGGGTTAGAGTGAGCGAACTATTTTTAATTACACTGTATTAAGAACAACTATGTTTGTGAGCTTTGCCCACTTCTCCCAACAGATTCCCGATAGACACGAACGCGAAAGCACTGAAAAACGTCATATAACGCTGTATACTTTAAAAAAACTTATTATGCTGTGCCCTATCATATATCTAAGTGAATCTTTATTTTTCTCATTCATATATTAATAAATGTATTTGTCCAAAAACCTCGACTGTTTGATCCAATTAAAATAACAACTCTTTTCTCTTTAATAATTAATAAATATCCATTCTTTGAATAAATTAAAAGAGCAATTGAACTATAAAAATTATAATTTTGTTTATTTGAAATTAATTCTTGAAATAAGAATAAAACCTTAATCAATTTTGGAAAAAATGAAATTACAAAAAAAGTTGGTTTTTTCCTCTCTCTCTTTCTTAAATATTTAAATAATCAGACAGTCATTGCCATACTTTTATCCACAAATCATGTTTCCCAAATATTGACTAATTCCAATTTTTTCATAAAAATGGATGGATGAATTTTTCCATGACGTTCAAAATCCATGAATTTTATCTAAAGAACTAGTTTGTATCGCATTTAAACTACAGAATTTCTAATTAAGCCACGACCGGCAAATCTTCGCCAACTCAATCAATAATACAAAATGTAATCTTACAAAAAGGCTAGATTAGAGAAAATTATTCGAAAATTAATTTCGATTTTTTTTTTTAAAATGGAAATAAAATATTTAACTATCCCATTTTGAAATTGGAATGCGGATGTTATATACAATTTTTAGTTTAATTTAGTTTTTAGACTGCATTTCAAATCATTAAAATTACGATACGAATTAATAAATCAATTCGTATCGTAATTTTTTGTTGTTGTATGTGCATCACGCTTATGCACTTTCAATGCAGTGTTTTAACAGTAATACTACATCTGAGCTGCCATCACATGAAATCATTTGTTGTTGTAAATTATGTCATCTCAGCTTTATAATATAATATTGTTTTATAATATGATAGTTATGATAAAAAAAAAATAGACATTAACGGACTTCTTTTACAATAAGAAATTATCAATAATCAATCTTTGACTATCCAAAATCTGCTTAACCCTATACAGGAGAAGCGTATAATGGAATTGGTCTGATTATTTGTTTGTGGAGCAGAATTTTACTGGGGAGATACAGAGTGTTTACTTATTAGTGGGATACAGTTATAGATTTTAGCCCAGCTTTGTTGTTCTAAGCTAGCTCGCATGTGTTTTCTAAAAGTTAATTTGGAGTCCAAGATAATCTCGAGATATTTGGCCTGAGCGTCCCATAAAATATTGGAGTTAAAGAAATTTAATTGGGGGTTAGGGGGGGACATGTCCTTTTCTAAAAATAATATCTTTGGTTTATTAGTCTTTGCAGCAATCCGCCAAAAGGGTCATCCATTTTTGAATTTTTTTAAATGTGATCGTAATTTTTTGATGACTTTAGTGGGTATTTTATCTTGAGTGAGGATTGCTGCATCGTCCGAGAAGAGACAAAGGCTAATGTAATAACTCTGAAGGAAGTCATATGTGTACATAGAATAAATTAGGGGAGAAATGACAGATCCTTGAAAGTTGCCGGCCTGAATATTGGAAATTACTGATAGTTCGTTGTCAAGTCTAATTTGAAAGGTTCTGTTTTTTAGGTATTTATTGACCATGCTAATTAAGAAGGAGGGTATTCATGAAAGGGGGTTGAATGATTAGACTTTGAGTTGTTTGAAACTTAACTATTCAAACAAAGATCTGTGGATTGTATACTAAAAAATGAATGTTTATTTGAGCGACGATTGATACGTCGTGCTCTTTGGCTGATGTCTACAGGAATAATGATACAAATTGTAAAACAAGAATATGACTACTAGCACCATCTGCACTCACGGGTCGTAACAGAGGGGGGGATTAAGGTTAATGAGTTTGTAAGATAACCCATCGTGCCAGAGGTGGTCGAAGGCTCGTTGTATATCCAAGAAAATACCTCCAGTGATTTGCTTATAATTGAAACCTTCAGTTATGGCATTCGCAATCCGAAGCCGATGAACGGTGCTATGGTGAGATCTGAAGCCAAATTGGGATTTGGTATGGTATGATTGATCAATCTATTTAGGAGGACTCGTTCCAAGATTTTTGAGAGGATGTTAAGAAGAGTGATAGGGCCTTAATTAGAGGGCAAGACATGGTTCTGTCCAGGTTTTTGAAGTAGAAGGACAGTAGAGTGTTTCCATTTTTGTGGAAAGTGTGGAAATGAGAGGCATTTATTGAAGATTTTAGTTAAATGGGTGAGAGCGTTGGGAGGAAAGAATTTGAAAACTTGGTTGGGAATACCATCTTCTCCGGGGGCTTTCCTTTTGTTTAATTTTGTGTTGATATTAGCTATTTCGAGAGGGGAAGTGTGTGCGGGATTAAAATTAATATTATAATGAGTGTCTAGGTAGTCTTAGACTATTTCTTCTGTGGATTCAATATGTTTGTCATCATATGGAAATGTATTCTACTGGAAAGAAGATTCAAGGTTATAAGCAAGCAGATCAGCTTTTTCATTGGCAGAAAAAATAAGTCCATTATTGCCAGTTAGTGGAGGGATATTAAAATATTTTTTTGTAAGTTTGTGATTGATGTTAAAAAGTGAATTATCTTCAGTGTATAGTTTTTTTAATAAATTTTCCCACTTTTTGTTTTTAAAAATGCGAATGTCTTTTTGATTTGATTTTTGGAACTATTCATGATGGCTTTGAGGGGGATATCTGATATTTTACCATTATTTTCTTTGCCTATTTTTCCTTTAATTAGGTCCCGGATATGGGGAGAGTCTGAGATGGGGAGTTTTAATTGTTTTAGTAAAACTGGCTGCTTTAGTAGCTTTTTGATAGAAGTAGTAAAGGAGGATAAGTTGTAGTCTAATTCATTAATGTCATTGATGGGAGGACTGCCTTTTATATTATGATAGAGAATATTTTGATAATAAAACCAGTTTGTTGTGGTAAGAGTTCGAACGGGAATGGGGAGAATTTTATTAAAGGAGATGTCTGTTAGAATGGGATTATAATAGCTGGGGAGTTCGTTAATAATATCTATATTATAAAGGGTTATATTTTTCAGTAATGCAATATCTATAACAGAGTTGGTATGGCTATTATTAGGAAAGTGAGTAGGAGAGCCAGGGTCAGGGGCGGCTATTTTATAATTGTAGTTACTGCAAAGAGTGAGTAATAATTTACTAGATCTGTTTGCCCTTCCTTTATTCCATTTGAGGTGTTTAGCGTTGAAATCTCCGATTAAAATGCCTGAGGAATTATCAATGAGAATAGTATGGAGATCATTAATGTTTATGATATTTTTGAGAGTGGTAAATTGTAGAGAGGGTGAAAAATTGAGAGTGGTAAATTGTAGAGAGGGTGAAAAATTGTTATCTTTTGTATTGACGTGAATAGTGGTATTTTCTGAGGTGGCGGTATTTTTGATGACCATATGATGAAGAATACTGTTTTTTTATTAAAATGGCTGTGCTCCCACCATGATAGATGGTTCTGTCGGTACGATGGATAGTATAATTAAGAATTTTAAAATGTCAATTTGGTTAAGATGGGTTTCCTGGACACCTATAATATCGGGATTGTAGTTGTCTATAAAATTTTGAAATTCATCTATTTTTCTTTTAAGGTCGTTGGCATTCCAACTAGCGATGAGAAAGGGGAGGGTAGTTTTCTTAGGCTATTGAATGTTACTTCCAGAGGTTGATCATATCTGTGACTATATTGAATGATTTTTCTAATTTGGAAAATATATCGATTTCTTTATTCATGAACACTGCTCCAATAGATTTGAAAAGCTGGAATGTTTGGGATATTTCATTGAGATTGAAAATTTGGAATAATTTTTTAATATCTTTCATTTTAATCTTTAAAATGTTTTGATCATTACTGTATCTGTTAAAACTTAAGTAAATCGTTACGTGATCTCACTAAAAGGCTTGTCTTATTATTAAATCATAATGAAAGAGTTTTAAGGACAGCTATCAAACTAATAAATTTCTTTTCATAAGGAATCTTTAATTATTTATTAACTGCAAATTTTTAAAAAAGTAACTAAATTTCGTGTTTGGTAAAAAACACAAAATTTACTACATAAACAAGTATTTCGGATTATTACTTTTAAAAGGTTTTTGGTTCTAAATCGTATTATTTATCATGCCTCTATGCAAATAAAAAAATATTGATGAAATCAGTTTACTTATTTATTTGAAATATAATGCAACATGTATTTAAATTCATGATTTTAAAAAGTGCTAATATTTTTGAGTAATCCTATATCCGTAAGGATAAGTATCCAAACGTTCGGTGTAACTAAGTTCACATCCAGGGAAGAAATGAAACATTCGGCATCGTATTCTAAAGAGTTACCGATATTAGTGAGAGAAATGTTTCGCTATGTAACCCAGTAAACAGCCATCCCCTCTTTTCCTCGTGAACAATTACCCTCTCTTTAACTAGTTCCATTTTTTGGCTGTAATTATTTCTACTAGATTTATATTAATTGCCTAGTTAAAAAAAGATTATTGAAATTAGCAACGCCGCAAATTACAAGATTCCTAATTAAAAACTTTCAAAGCTTCTAATCATAATGTTGTTAAAAAGATAATAGTTGTTTTTTCATAATTAATTAATTTCAAACAAAATTTAGAATCAAACCTAAAAAGCCAGGAATATCAACCAAAGTGAGGACAGCTGATTGTTTGAGAATGAAAAAAGACGACAGACCAGTCAGCGATTGGTCGCCATTGAAGCGAGCTAACGAAGCGACCAATGCATTGATCCAGAAGTGGAAGGGAACAAGACTTCATTACTGTTTGAATGAAATTTTAAATGCTAAATTATCAAGTGAAATTTTAAAAAAATGCATGATCATTTTCGAAGAAAATAAATGTACTTTATAACAATTAATTCACATGCCCCAAAACCAAACAGGATCTTATTTAATTACTCATTAGTGCAAATGCCAGAAGAAGATCGCTTAAAATTCAGAAATCTCACATTTGCCGAGCTTCAATCTAAAATATCTTTCCTTAACGAAATCTCCGATAGATAGGAACTAATAAAATGGGGTTGCAATAAGGCTTAAAGTCATTCCGATTTGATAACGGTTTCCAGAAAAAAAAAAAAAAACCCCAAACGAAGCAAAATTCCCAAAATGCTAAACGGTTAAAAACTGTAACCTCAACTTTTCAAAACCAATTCGAAGTTCTGTCCTCTTCCGAGGATTACGAAAATCAAATGCAAATTTCCTCTGCTCCTAAAAACACTCTTTCAATTTCAAACAGTTCTGTCAACTAAGACACCAACGCAATCAAAAAGCAAAAAAGTTTTGCCTATTACAATAGACAATCCACCAAACACAGCTACTCTGCTAAATGAACTCGGTAAATCTCTTGCCAAAAGGCTAACAGCCAAACTCTCAGGCAATAAACTTTAAATCTTTCCTGCCACACCTGCTGCATATCACGAAAGAAGACGTCTCGTGGAAAGAAACCAACTATAAGGTTACACCTAACAACTACCGAGCGAATAAATACTCCGTGTAATTATCCGCGGAATGCCGGCCAACATGTCTCCGGAAGAAATAATTGACAATGTCCTGAAACATAACACTACGCTGCTGAATGCTTCAATATGAAAATCAAAAAGACGGAGAAACCCATGTCCCTTTTCTTACTAAATCTGTCAAAAACAGATAGCTGATACCCGCCCGCTCCACTGGACAGACGATAATATAATATGTTGGAACCTATACGTAACATATTAAGAAAATTTTCAATTTTTAAAGCTTTAATGATAATCTAAACTTAAAATTTTAAGAAATTGATTGTCTGTAATAATGGTTATCCTCGACATTCAAATATATGAGAAAAATAAAAAAATTTTAGTAAAAAGTCACCCTATATATATAATTTAGATAAAATTCATTCCGCCGTATACATGTTACACCTAGTATTGACAAAGATGAAACCTTTTGTCAGAATATTCATCATGTGCTTGGCTTTCAAATGAAATATTATTTGGTATCTTTCCATTCCGCACGCGCTAATCTCACCAAGTAAACTTAATTGGTGACAATATACAGTATACATATAAAAAATATACTCCGTTTGGCGTCGGTCATTCCATTTTTGGCGAAAAGGCGCCAAAATTACATAACCGACTGATAAGAGTAGATTAACGAATGAAAATTACATTTTGGATAAGACTTCCGTAAAATCCGTTCTTAGTGAGCGTCTACATCGCAAAATGAGTAACTATGCTAAATGTCAAGTCAATCGGTTGAATAGTCTTTGAGATCTCGTGATGAGTCAGTCAGTGGTATTTCGCTTATATATGTATAGATTTATCAACTTGAAAAAATCTGCATCAAAAATAAGGTGGAAACTCTTAGGGAAAAAAATCGGCCCTGGGTAGTATTTTCGTTTCCAGAACTTTTTCCATAATTCAAAATTCTGTAAATTCCAAAAAGAAAGAAAAGAGAATTCCAAATGTGGTGACGTTCATCTTACTACAAGCTATCAAAAATCAATTGAAGTCCCAGTAAAATGTTGTCTTTGTGACGAAAATCACTCAGCTAATTTTATAGGCTGCTCACAAAACCCAATAAACCGACCTCCGAACTGAATTGATTGATTGTGTTAAGTGAGATATGAAGCAATATAAATACTGTTATTCCTTCAACTTTTTAATGTTACAGACAGTTTTATTTTGAGTTCCGATATTGACAGCTATCCTGAGACGCAAAATATATGTTGCTGACAGACCAAACAGCAGCAATGTGTATATCTTTCTGAAAGCGAAATTTAGCTCCATCTGTGCATTACCTCAGTATTTTATAGATTTTTATTCGTTCCTATCTATAAAACAACAGCACATGTAAAGATTTATTTAATTTGCATTTGACTGCAGTAATAATTACATTTAGCTCAAAATGTATTCAATTTAATAAGTTATCGTTTTTTTTTTTAATTTTATTTTTTGAAAAGAATATTAACGCCCGTTTTATGATTACTTTAATTTTAATACTTAATTTAATAAAAATGTTTTCATATAATCGTTTGTTTTATTTATTTGTTGTCAAAATCTAGTATAAATGGATTTGTTTTTAGTTTATGTTCTGAAAATAAAATTGAGTCGCGAATATAATATTGGGTAAAAATACAGTTTAGCCTCTCTCTTTAGTGAGAGTTTCTTATCTTACGGCATCACACCCCACCAGCCAACCTTTTGCAAATTATTGCAGTAAATTAATGAAATCGCTTGCAATTACAGTATAGAGTATACATTATTGTATGAATTGTTTCAACTTGTTGATTATCATCTTTTTCATCGCTTTACTGTCTTTTACATTTAGACATCCTTATTCTTTGTTGTGTCGCTGTGATTGTACTTGTGCAATAAAAGTTTTCTTCGAGCTTTGATCGAAGGCAAATGACAGAATTGCAGAATGTTTTTGTTAATGGCAATATAATTTGATTAATGGCAGAAAAGTTTCTCTCTGCTCTACAATTTGTCACAGGAAGAGTTGAGTAAATTCTCATTGCGACTTCTAAATTTGGAAAGGTACTTTCCAACTTGTTTTTCTATATGACGGAAGTGATTTCTCTTGTTGTTGTTATTTTTTTTTCACCTTCATATATATTTTGAAATGTTGACGGGGGTAGCTTTGAGACAAGTATTTTGCCTGTTTTGATATATCTTTTTGCTCCTTTTCATGTTGATATCTGAATATCTGAAATTTTGTGTTGAGAGTATCATAGTAATTCCTTCGTTTGTTTAATTGTGTTACAATATTGTCCATAATTGGTACGAAAACTCCAGCTTGAAATCTCCGTCTTAGAGTCATTCTTTCAAAATCTGAGTCTATTTTCTCTTCTGAAAAAAAAATTCCTTTTTTCTGATTTTTTCATAGCTGGGCTCAGACACGTTAGCTAGTTGCAATGCTCTCGCCTCGTAATCATCAAAAGTTGAATCTTTTTCAGATAAAAACAAAGATAACGTCTGTAACTTCTTAGTAGCATAAGGACATTAAACTCTTCCATCTGTAGTAGTCACTGGTTTTGTTCCCCCCTATGTAAGATTTTGTCTCAAATCACCATTAACAAAGTGGTCTGAAAACTTTCTAATGATTTGCAGAATCCTTCAGCTGTGACTCGCGTGTCAGGAGTCTGAATAGTGTCTTCAATTAAATCTTCAAGGGCGTTCTTGATTTCATTACGACTTTTAACTTGTGCTCTGAGAACATTTGCTCTTGCAGACCATCTAGTTTCCCTCAACGATTTCAACACAATAAATCTATGTTCAGTTTTCGGCTTTTGTTGATTGCTTCGTTGCAACATGATCTCTTAATACATTCCACCAATGAGTAAATGACACACACACACACACACAAACCTGCGAAGTCCTAGTGTATGAGAAAAGATCACAGTAGCTTCAGTGCAGGCTTTTTCCGCAGCAAAACAATCAGCTGAGTGTAAGGAATGGGCTGCACATGGTACCAATTCACCAAGGACATTTTTTTCTTGTATTACAATCCCGACATATCTGAAGCAATGTCGTCACTTTGGCCCCGATATTTTTTAAAATCTATTCCAAGTTCTACAAGCAAGTTGCGAGCTTCTTCTTCCATACCTTGAGCTTTATGAGAGGCGCCTGATAGCACTCGTACAAAGCGTTCATTGGCGCAGGCTTTGTTGACAGAAACAAATCACAGTGCTACAGCCCAATGGACGGTGTGTGAAGAGTCGGGTGTAGAATTAATAATAAGTGAAAAGTAACGTGCAAATTTGATCTCTTTTAAGATTTCTTTCAAGACTCTTTTGAATATTACGTCTATGAACTCGCTACAAATGTCAGACGACTCCCTTTAGCTTTGTTTCCATATTCAGTCAGATGTTGGGCAAGAAACGGATCAAACTTACTTATGAGGTCAAGGTATCCTAAGATAAGTCCGTTTGATGTAGATCCAAGTTTTTGGTCGAAGGCCTCTTAACGACAAAAATTTTACAACAGAGACAACATAAGTAAGGAGATCTCGCCAATACTTCACTTCTTTTTATGAGACGCCCGAGAAAACATTTTTCTGATTTCTAGGCTCGTGCTGTCCCTCCCTCCCTGTTTCATCACTATAACTAATTCATTCGACTAAAGGAAAATTCTGAGAATTCAAACACAAGAGATTTGGAGAAAAAATATCATTGTTCAAATGGCTTCCTTTAAACAGGGTTTTATTTCACGTATTGACTTAATATATTCTTAAAGAATTTAACTTTCAGAAGATTCACTGAAATCCGATTGTCAGAACTTCCGTCGATTGCCGACCTGTTCTTTCCCCGTTCCTTCTATTCGCCCCGATTACGGAACCTCAGTCGAGGAATGGCTGTACATGGTGGTCACCTCAGCAGCATAATGGTTAATATGGCATTCCAGAATGATCGTAAGAATCTGATGAATGGATTTAGCGATTTCATCGGATTCTATTATCATCCTGCACTGACCGAGGAGCTTTTAAGGTGGGAGGTGTACAGCTCACGGATTGTTATGCTGAAGCATTCGCCCATTTTGGAATGAACTACCTCCTTTTGAGAATGGAAGCGTCACTTCCTTTTTTGGAAAATGGTCGACAGGGTTTTGGGAGAGTATAATGTAACAAATCAATGCATACTTACAAACGGTATGCATTGATTTGTTTTTGATGTTTCGCTGGATATTTCCCTCTCCCTTGGAAAAATATTTATAAGTGTTCTTTGCTCCTAATATTATATTCTTGAACAGACTTTCTAGCCGAGCCCACAAGTTTCCTTTCACAATGTGTTCGAGTAATTGAGGTGGTAAATGCAATTGCATTTTATAATCATGCAACCATAATTGAACAATTTTAGCTGGATATTTTGGGTTCGTTATATTCGAGAAATTTAAAATGCGACTTTATAAACCTGGTTTCAAGGCACTTGCGTTTTGAATTATTTTTCAGAACATCCAATTATTTCATTTTATCCATGACTCGTCACGAACAACTAATTTTCACTCTCCTTAACCAGACAGTCAACCCAATACCAAAGCCCAACATGTTTGACAGTGAGGATGGTGTTTAGGGAAATATTTCAGAGTTATTCTTCCGTCAACCGATCTTTACTTCCAAAATCATTGGATAAACTTTCACCACTGAATACTAAATTATTCTAGGATTATTGAGGATTTGAAAAATGTTTTTTAGTATTAAATGTTATCCTTTTCTCTCTATTTGCTTCTTAAATGAGAAGTTTTCTTCTACTACATGACCATTGTAATTTTTTTAATGACCCTTTGAATTATTTATGCGGAAAAAAATCCCTCTATTGCTTCAGAAATAGATAAGACTATTTTTTTCAGCGTTCACCTCAGGTTTTACTCTTGGTCGTCAACTGAAGGACCCCCCCTTTTTTTCCCCTCTTCTAGGTTTATTTACAAATTACCCAAACTGTTTATACTTTTGCAAAACTTTTAGTACATATCCATATCTGCAATGAACTTCCTTTACAATATATCACGCAGAAATTTACCCTCAGATATTAGAATGACAATTTTGGAATTCATTTTAATTTGAGTTCTACGGTTTGGTTTCCCATAGCTAAAGTATTTTTGACTTCTTTTTGAAAAACAAATATTGGTATTGGGAACAAAATTATTATATCGAATCACTATAAAAATAATGGTAGCAAAATCGCAATTTTTAAAAAAACCAAATTTTCTGAACCCTGACATTCGGAGCTTTGGCGTAAAAATTGTATAAATTGAAATACTATTGATTCATTTTTATTTCTTAGTTTGATACATTTTGTTGTTCTTAAAATATTAAACTTAAATGAGAATTTAATATTGTTTTAGGCTTTTCAGAACGGGCCTAGAGGTGTATACTCAATTTTGGGAGCCACAGTATGTACATTCAGTCTACATTGGGTCATTTTGAGGTGTGAGGTTTGTTTTATTAAATGAATATGATGTTAAAGCATAAGACATTTTGTCCTTTAAATGAAGTAAAATGTCACAATAGATTTCTATTCATATAGTTTCTCTCTTTAAAATAATTTAGTGATATCTTATGCATTATTAAATCCTTAGAAGAATTAGAACATTTTTCCCATTTGCTTTAAATTACTCGTTTGCCTTAATTCATTAAATCACTTTTCATATTAATATTTTGTTATAAGAAACATTTTCTTTTTAAAACAAAACCCTTTCCCTTAAAAAAATGATTATTTAAATTTTTCTTCTCAAAATAGTATAATTATATCACTATAAAATATATTGTTACAGAGACAAGAGATAATGCCTAAATTCTGGGAGCATTTATATAAATGAATAGATATTTTCTTCGCTAAGTCACAGTAACTTCACCCATGCCTCCCATTGCAATAGATCAGCAAGAGTTCTATCAAATTGCTACAAAAAATTCACCATTTTATTATATCCTCCCTGTTTCTTTGTTACAAGGAATAATGTTATTGACCCAATGCTGAATATTATTATTGTCTATACTTTGAAAAATGTAGTCAAAATAACTGCTTTAAAAATCCTTCAACAGTCAACACCATTTATGAGCATAACGTAAACTTCAAACACTTCTTAATTTCTCCTTTTTACACCCCTAATATACATACATTACATAATATATCCTTTATAAAGTACAGTATTATTCATATGACATATTCAACCTATATTTAATATTGAAATTACAACAGAGAGAGGGTTATTATAACTGACAAACTTATTTTGAATCATGATTAACAGATACCTGGATTTAAATCTCAAAATTCCACTACGGATGAGAATTTTAAGATACAGCTTGATTTAATAAGTAATAATCTATATATATTACTTTTACATTGATAAATTTGTGTCACAGACTGCAACTCTTTAAATTTCTAAATTACAACTTTGTCAAAAGAGTTACTATTAATTTGCAACACTTAACGTAAAGAGAACTTCTTCATTTTTATTCAAATAAATAAACAAGAAAATTTCCCTAATTTTTTTTTATTTTGAAATTTACATTTCATAAGCACAAACATACAAAAATTTCTTAGCATTGCTTGCATTCTAAAAACTTGAAAATTTACATTTATACACAGTTTATATAAATAGTTCTTTGGTTTCTATTTTAGGCAAAAAAGAACATTAATCTCACTCACTTTTGAAAAATATTTTTTTCAGGTAGAAAACATACAGATATGAAGAATCCAGGAACATAAATTTTAAACAAGTCAATAAAATAAATTTCAAAAACTTTAATTTTCCCTTTCTAATAATTGAATCTTCATTTTTCACAATGGTGATAAACGTACATGCACATGGAAAAAGTATGACATATATTTTAATTTTCAAAACATTACAGTTTGAATAATAAATATAAAAGGAAAAAAGAATTTTTTTAAATATCAGTAAAACAATTTTTTAAGCAAGTTCCCTTCTTATTGAAAAAATGGAATCTGATGATGAGTTAAAATGTTTTATTACAAAAGAATCAATGAGATAATGATAATAAGATATGAGTTTGTGAAAAAATTCTATTTGATTAAAAATATACTTCCTGAGATAATGACACTATATTGATAGATTTACAATATTTTCTACCCATTTATACATTGCATAGCCTTATATTATAAAAATCTGTTTTGCTCAATACTCAATAAGTTGAATATTTCTATAAAATGTTTGTTTTTTATTACATGAATTACAATTTTACATAATAAAAATACATTTTTACACTTAATGCTATATTAAAAACAAAACTACTTTAAAAAATAATTTCGAAAAGTTCTTCGAAATTCTTCAGTTAAAAATAAAAATTTCTGAACTTCCATTATGAATGCATTTAATGTAAAGTTTTCATTGTTTTGAAAATCTCTGCATTTTTTTTTTTAAATCAGCAGTGTAATCCAATTGTAAGGAAACACTGACAGATGAATATCATATAAGTTAACAGAGAAATGTATACAGAACACAATAAAAAAAATGAACTGCCAGGATTTATTGATAGTAAACATTTACAACATAATTTTTTTTGTTATAAATATATAAATTATTATAACACTTTGTAATGAACCAAAAAAAAAAAAAAAAAATACAGCATTAATTTGATATTTTTAACATTGTTTCATAGTATTTGCAAATTGTTAACTTCAATCTCATTACTATAGTTAACTTAATTTTCATATATCCTGTGGTTCATAGACACTGTATAAAAGTATCAATTAAAAAAGTAGTTATAAATTAAATAAATTTGAGCAACTTATTTTAGCTATTTTTTTTTTTTTTTTGAGGAAAACTATCTGTTGCAAAAATTTCTTCTAAAATACTAACATTCTCCATAGAATGAATAAAAATTAAAAATTCTCAAATTATGTATATATTTCATTTGAAAAATTAATGCAAGCTTTTTTTACAAATAAACAATTACAATTTTTAATATATGAATACTGTTCATGAATGAATTTGATGCATCCTTTCACCATATGTGTGATATTGAATACATATTTAATTAAATTCTATCATTTAATAGAATAAAACACTAAAATTAATTTAAGGTCTCATTTTCTAAAAGATGCCGAAGGAATTTTTCCTTTTTTCATGTATAAAAATATGCCTATCATACCTTAATTTATACAAGCAATTGGTCATAAACTAATTAAGAAATCATTAAATTTTTTTTAACCAAATTTGGAATGCAACAGATGTAAGCAATGATATTGAATGAAATATATATGCTTAAATTTTAGACTTTTGGAGCACTGGAATCTTTTGTTTCTGCTTTTTTCAGACCAGTTTTATTGAAACCTTGAATGGAACTTAAAAGAGCTGCTCTGCCACCACTTGAAGTATTGGAGACAGCAGTTGGCATGGGAGGTGGAGGTGGGGGACTGATGATAGAATTAGAATCCCCAGGAGGTGGGGGAGGGGGAGGCGGTGGAGGTATGGGAGTACTAGGAATTGATAGATCACCATTGATATTGTTTGCAACACCTAAAAAATGAAAGCAAAATTTTCTTTTAAAAAATTATGCAAAGTCAAAAGGCAAAAATATTAAATTAATCTTTTCAGAAATGTCAGGAGCATTAATCATACCAAGAATAAAACATTTTAATGTTGCATACAATTAATTCACTTGAATATATATATATGCTCCCATGACAAATTATGTTTATACATAACTTTTTTTTAAAATAAAATTAGCTTAAAGTGTTTGATTAAACATGCAGTAAAAGTAGGTTTATTTTTCAATATTCATAACTGAAATAAAAGAGATCTCATTACAAACATCTACAAATTATTATAGATTTAAAAAAAAAGGAAAAAAATCACACAAGTTATTTTCAAATAAAATGCAATTATATGAGAAACTAAATTAAAATCTGCAACAGTAGGGAACTTGAAGAAAGGAAAAATTTCTTCCCACAGCTTGCAAGCATTTAAATTGAAGTTAATAACATGATCTGTTTTAAGAGTCAGGAGTTTTAAGAAATTGCATGTTTTTTTCCTTCAATGGAAATTGAAAAAGAACATTATAAAAACACAAGAGAAATAATTAATTCTATGGATGATTCATTGATGTAATGACTATACTAACAAATATAATAAATATGTGATCAAAATTCATTACTAAAACAGCAAAACCTTCAAATGAAAGTAACAAAAATATTTTAAAAAATACAAAACATCTTTGAAAAGTGAAAACCTTTATATTCATACCCATTAACAAAAGGATGAAATCAAATATCATTCATTTATATATTTATACTTGTAACATAAGCAAAAATAAAATCTATTCAAAAATAAATTACAAACATTGTGTCTTAGAAAAGGGTGGCATATATCCACATGAATAAAAAAAAAAAAAATGAAATTTAGACTTGCAACTACAATAAAATCATTGGCACACTCAAAATATCAATACTTTAGTGAGAGATATTAGATATACCAAAGTACATACAGAATAATTTTTTAAAAATATTTCTTCAAACTAAATGTGAAGGATAGAAAGTTATTTTATAGGGGCTAGAGACAAATATGGCTATGGGTTGTAAAAACATATGTATCAGCAATATTGACAAAAAAAAAAAAAAAAAAAAAAAAAAAAAAAAAAAAAAAAAAAAAAAATTAAAAAAGAAAAAAAAAAAAAAAAAAACATAAATACAATATCCTAGATCTGATTTGCTCAAGTTTACCAAAGACAGTAAACCCCAAGGGAAAGAAAAAAAATCACTAGGGTTCCTTGAGATTATGATCCCTGTACTTACCTAAAGAAGGTAAATCTCTGAAGAGTTTTTCAAATTGACATCAGCACAGAAAAGTTTAAAATGCAATTTTTTTTTTCTTAAGCAAAAAGATTGAGTAAAACTTTTCTGCCAAGTATGCACAATATTAACTCTTAATTAGTAACACATAAATATTTAAAAATTCTCCCTTAAATCAAATATTTCATAAATTACAAGATATTTTCAATACCTAATATTTGTCTTCACTAGAACACAACCATTGCACTAGCAACTAATGCAACCTACTTGAAAGTGTCGAATATTTTCTTGCCAAAAGAAAGTTTCTTAAGATTTCACAATTTTTACTACAAACTTATAATTATTTATATTTCTTTAAAATATTATTTGAAAAATCTGTAATAATATATGATATCAGTCTGAAAGAAAAGCAAAAAAAGTAATTTTCCTATTATTTCCATTTCACTTATAATAGTTCTGGAGTGGTTCAATACACTACAGGCAACAGAATTCATGAACTTGAATCATGGTCAAGATATGAGAGAAACATCTCAACTGATACCTCAATCTATTGACATTGTCACCTTAAGGCTTAGAGGTTCAGTAGAGTTGAAAGTGTATAGCAGACAATAATAGTCCGTATAATGTTCTTTACTACTTCTGTTCTTTAACCAACAACCCATTACGCAATGCAACATCACTCCTAAAAAATTATTACTACTCTATAAATTTCAGGAAAAAAAAAAGCAATAATATTTTTAAAAAATTCAGGAAGGATCCAATTTTAAAAAAATCAAATCTAAAAATGTAAGCATACTAGGAAATGACAACAGATCTCAAAATTATGAAACTAAATTATGGGAAATGCAACAAAAACGTTAAATTCACAAGATTAGAAATAATGGTAAATGATGTAAGATAATTAAAACTGAAAGTAGAAGATATCTTAAAAAATCTTGAATCTATCACAATGAATATAAGGGTTTTTTTTAAAAAAAACCCATTAATTACATATCTTGTATAATGAAATAAAAGAAAAAAATCTTATTTTTAATTTAAAATAAATCACCTTATTAATTAAAACACGAATGAAGAAAAATGTAAAAACAAATCTCACATTAAACATTCCATACTTACCAATAATGTGCTGCTTTTGATAAAGTAATGATCTTAATTGTATGAAAAACACAATTTAAAATTCTTAAAACATTGAAGATACAAGTAAAATGAAAAAGCTAAGTTTTTTCTAATTTGCTAAATTAATGCTAAAAATAATTTAGTTTAGGAAAAAATAGAAAAGAATTTAAAAAATGCACACAGGCTTTGAATAAAATGACACAAAGACATAATTTTAAAATAGGAAAATGCATTTTTATTTGTATTTATAAGATATTAGTCTCCAAATAAAATATTAATTATCAGATTTTACAATACTCAAAATTAACTTTTTATTCAGCATAATAATCACATATAGTTATTCATTTTCCCAATATTAAAAAAAAATTATTGCACAAATGTTCCCTAAATATGAAGATAATTTTATTTCGTCTTACAATTTTTAAATGACTGACAAAATATCCTTAATTTTTTTTACTTTATCTTTAGAGTTCATTTACATACATTGAATAAAACAGTTTCTGAAATGCAGAAAAAGAATTTACACACAAAATGAAAATGTGTAGCCATAATCATGAAGATTTATGAAGTTTTAGTAGATGTACAGGAAATAAACATTTGATATGATTAGAGATATTGAGAGAATTTATATTCCTCTGCATTATATTGAAAATGTGTTTAAATTTTTACCAAAAAAATCGAAATCTCAAATAAAATATCTTTCTTTAAAATCAAAAGCATCAAATTAAGGGAAAAAAAAAAAAAAAAAAAAGGAGACATATGCAATTATGCAGTGAAGAAAAATTCAAAAATCTTTACAGTAAACAATACATTAAGCAATCAGTAAAAATAGATTGATTTAAAATTTCTTTAACTTGGAGAAAGAGAGAAGTAAAACTTTCATGTCCAACAATGAACATTTGTTTTTAGTGTTATTTCAATAATACCAAATAATATTCATTTATTAAGTGTAATTTTTTTCATAAATGGTAAAACAATTTTCTATTAAGAATTTTCAAACAGTCTTTACTTTTGTAACTTATCCTTATTTTAATACATATGGTTTCCTAAATATCAAAATAAATCCTGAATAGAAAATTGAGTGTCTAACAAAATACTATGTCTAAAAAACAAAAATTTGCAAAACAATAGTTTTATAAATGAATGAATTTCTTGAGATGTTTTAAACATAAAATTTATTTGCTTAGTGTATAAATTTTTTTTTTACTGTTAATGTATTCGACTTCTATAGATTCTATAAATAAATATAATAATCTGATATTTAATTCTGAAACAAATAGATGAAAATTAAAGTAAGGCATTTTCCTATTTTAAAATATAAAAAGAGACACACAAAAAGACGCCACCTACAGGTGTTCCTTGGAAGTCATGAATGTTAAATGGGAAAGTGCAGGGACGACCTCAAAGGACAGGACCTGGATGATACAGGGCAGGCATAACATAAAAACACAATGATTGGCATGAGAAATATGGATTAAAATTATTAGCAATATTAGAAAAATAATTATTTCAGAGGGGTAAAATTGAACTATCAGTAGAAACCAAGGATCAAAATGCCACTTCAAATAATTTGTAAAATAACCTACTCAATGCCATATTATATTAACCTTTCAAAGAACTGCAGTTTAAAAAAATAAAGTTACACATAAAAATTATAGTTTAGAATATTAAAAGAAAAGAATGAAATAAAATATACAATTGTATGCTGAGCAGAACTCATGCTTAAATATAACTTACACTAAAATGCAATGTAGTAAGTAATTAATATAAAATATAGCATCAGTATTTTTCACTAGTAAATATACATTTAAATCAATGTTTCTCAAACTGTGGTGCATGCCAGGATATGAGAAGGTTTTTCGAGGGACAAGCACCTAAAAAAAGGCATTACTACCTTAAAATAAACATGAAGATCCTCTCTCTATTCATTTAGCTATGAAAATTGCAGAGTGAGGAAATACCATACAAATTATCTGTGCAGTTTTGTTACAAAACGCACGCCCAATACTAACTTTTTTGACAGAAATATGTTGTACATGAATCGTGAATAATCAAGAGTTCCAGAGCAGAATTGATATTCCTCTAAAAATGATTACCCATCTATTCCAGGAGGAAGAGGTGTTGTTTAATTTCCTGTTTTATTATACTTCAGATAAAAAAAAAAAAAAAAAAAAAAAAAAAAAAAAAAAAGAGCTCAGGCATTTGCATTCCTGTCCCAAGTTTTAAACATCAAATAAAATAGCCTTGGAACCACTTGTCATTTTATCTTCTGACAAGGGTAAGATAGTAAATCAAGCTGAGTCCATTTACATTACTTATCTCGGTTATTAAAAGTAAGGCTTTCGGAGGACATGTTCAGTTGTTTCCCCTCCCCCAAAGAATTGTGATCATTTCACAGCTCCTAGACAGTTGCATTATATAATAACGAAAGAAATCATAAAAAAAAAAAAAAAAAAAATGATTTTTAGGAATTTAATTCAAATCTTATTGGAAGAATTGATTTTATTTTAAATATTTTGTTAATGTCATTAATAGCACAACCTTTTTTTTGATAATGAAACTAGCACAATGTTTTTGATAAATACTTTTTCTGGTAGCAAAATGAAATTTTCTGTTCTTCTCTCAAAAAAGCAAAAAGTTACGTCTTTTATGAAACAATATCTGAGACTTTGCCAATTATGGTATGGTTAAATTAGAGACCTACAATACATTCAAATTTCTTAAAATAAAATAACACGTTTAATGTTTTATCCTAGGAGTATAAGTTGGATAATAACAGGTTAATTGAAAAGTCCCTGGTCTACCATAGTAAAACACATTTTATTGGCAAAATTAGTTTTTTTTATTCAACATAATTCCCTTCAAGGGTGAAACACTGATTATAGCGACCCACCAACTTTTTGATACCATTTTTGTAGTACGATTTGTCCTTTGCTTCAAAATAGGCCTCATTTTCGGCGATCACCTCTTCATTCGACGAAAATTTCTTCCAAGCGAGCATTCTTTTGAGATCTGAGAACAGGAAATAGTTTCTGGGGGCCAGATCTGGAGAATACGGTGGATGAGGAAGCAATTCCCAATTCATGAATTAGCCCAATTCATGGATTTTTGCCATCGTTTTCACTGACTTGTGACACGGTGCATTGACTTGGTGAAGCAGCACTTTCTTTTTCTTCAAATGCGGCCAATTTTCGGCGGTTTCGTCCTTCAAACGGTCTAATAACGCTATGTAATAGTCGCTGTTGATGGTCCTTCTTTTTTCAAGGGAGTCAATGAAAATTATTCCATGCACATCCCAAAATACAGACGCCATAACCTTGCCAGCCGACTGTTGCGTTTTCCCACGCTTTGGAGTGGGTTCATCGTGTGCAGTCCACTCGGATGACTGTCGATTGGACTTCGGAGTGAAATGATAGAGCCATGTTTCATCCATTGTCACATATCGACGCAAAAGCTCGGGTTTATTACGCTAATGAGCTCGAGCAGCACCCACTTTGCACAGAGCTTTCTCATACCCAAATAGTCGTGAATGATATGATGTACACGTTCAGTTGATATCTTTAGAGTGTCTGTTATTTCATTCATAAGGTCATTCAAAATTATTTTGTGGATTTCTTTAATGTTTTTGTCGGTAACAACCTCTTCTGGGCGTTCACCGTCTTCTGTGCTCATTTCACCACGTCTAAACTTAGCATACCAATCCTTGATGGTTGGTTTTCCTGGAGCAGTGTCTGGAAACTCGGCATCAAGCCAAGTGTTTGCTTCAACTGTATTTTTTCCCTTCAAAAAGCAATATTTTATCAACACGCGAAATTCCTTTTTATCCATTTTTTTCACAATAACAAAAGTTGCTTCACTCAAAATGCTATAATTCACAAACTAATGATCCGACAGCTGTCAAATTTATACACGCACCTGTTGAGGGTTAGAGCTAACTAAAAAACATATGGATTTATATAAACATATAATTCTGGTAGAGCCATCTATGTGTCAGGCCAGGGACTTTTCAATATACCTGTTAGTTATTGATCAAGGGCTACACCAAGAAAATAATATGAGAATCATAGATATAATTCATCAAGAATCATAATTTTAAATGAGTATCTTTAACAGAAAATCAATAATCAGAATTTTGCAAAATAATAATAATAAAATATTCAAATTAATGAATTATATTAACTATTTCATTTAGTTAATAAGATTTTAAATGAATTCTCAAATACTTGAAATGAAATATTAGTATGACTCAACATTTGCCTTGAAATATTTATTTACTAACTACGCATTCAATATCAGATATTTCATTAGGTATTCAATATGTCATTAGGTGTATATATAACCTAATGAATTTCTAAAAAGGTTATTTTTTTCTAACCCATAAACTTCACTATTACGATAAAAATTGGCTTTAAATATTCGTAAAACAAAACATTACAAAAGTTTGTAGAAAATAATGAAAAAAAAAAATGTAGTAATATCATTATTATTAGTGTAATATTAATGTTTTTTAGAACATGATAGCATTGTACAACATACTTTATTATTTGAGGTTATAAAATTCAATAACTAGTTTTTCACAATTGGAGGGGGGGGGATTTAGTCTTTAGGAATTTAAGCTACTCTATTTGTCAAAAACATTTCATTACTGTTGCAATTTATTCTAATGTAATTTTTCTTAAATAATAGTCTATTAAATTAATCATTTTTATTCTGAAAACTCACAGGCTTTGCATTTTAAATATTTGTATTGGGAAATCACAATCAACCTCCCACAATCAAATACAATTTGTGAATCAAACTCATAGTTTAAAAACTAAATTCATATTTTTGCTAATTGAATTTAATTATTCATCAATTAAATTTGTCCTAAGATGCAATTTTAAAAGTTTTTAAATCAACTTTTAAGTCTAAGACTTGTACGAAATACGAATTTGTAATCTAAGTGATGGCAGTTTTTGGGTACTGAAATTAATAATCTAATTTAATTAAAAAATTCCAGATCTGAAATTGCTAATTATAAATTCTGAAAGGAACATTTTTCGAATAAATAGAAATAAGAAAAAGAAAGAAACATCAAATCCATCTCGGCTTTCAATATCTTCATAATAACAAAAGTAATTTAATAAACCATGGAACAAAATTTCCTTTAAAAGAGAGCTTTTTCATTACTATTTACCTCAGAAATTTTAATATGATATTCTTAAAATTTTTTGGACATAACAACAGAGCAATTAGTTTAAAATTTTAACTTTAAAATTACATTTTAATGTCATCCAGAGTAGTGAATTTAAATGTTGAAAATTATTAATTTTAAATCCTACATATTTATTTTTCCAAAATTTTAAATATTCTTATAAATTTGCTACACAAACTATATATAAAAGGCAGCTTAAACATTTCAAACCTGACGAGATAAAAAACATTAAGATTTTACAATTGAAGTACATATAAATTACCCAAAAATAAATAAAATCAACAATTTTTTTTATTTATTTTTGTTTATATTTAACAAAAAATGGCAACTGATATTGCTTTACAAAGATGGAATAAAATTTGAAATAACAATTTGTTTAAAATTTAATTCCAATTATAGATACATTTTATCTCATAAATTGGAAATCACTAGAGAAAATATTTACATTTGATTTACCATTAACCTAAAAGAATATTACAAGTAATGACAATACGAAAGAACTTAACTACACAGGCAATGATACAGATTAACAGCTAAAAACAGATTTATTTAGAGAAATAGATTATTTCATGAAAAATTATATTTAAAGAAAAAGAAAAGAGTATGAGAGAATTTTATTTCATTTGTGAACAGAAAACAAGATTTTTGTTCATGGAAGAAAAAATGTTGATAGCAATAAATTGAAACAAAATTTAACATCAAAATGTTACTTATGAAATAAGCAAAATTTAACATCAAATTTACTTATGAAATAAGCAACTATTAAAAAAAAAAAAAAAAAAAAAGGAATTTTACAAGTAAAAAGAAAATTTCATACCTGTTGGAGTGGATGTTTCTGACCTTTCACCAGATGCATTACTAGAAACTTCCAAATTATGCTTCTGAAATTTAAATTACAAAGTAAATGTTTGTATAAAAGCATATTAATATGTTACTGCACATAATTTTGATGAATTCTGTCTCTGTGGTGTGCATCACATCAGGTGACATTCTGAGATGACTGATCATTAAATTTTTTTTCAAGTGCTACAACAAAAATTAATTTTTTTACTACCTCTGTAATGTATTTGTGCCCATTTCATACAACCTGTAATATTTAGAGTGTAAGAATCCAGCATATAGGTAAGAACATTAATCTATAAACAACAAATTACCTCTTACTTCCATCATACATTTACACCTTATTCTCAAAATTGAAAGCTCTGCTAATTTTAAGACTTGGATATTAAAAAATGCTTTAAAGTTATTCTGACTGTTTATTGGCATAAGTTTTCCATTGAGTACATCAAAAATTTCTTTTTTGATGAAATTCTTTACTTTTAGTTGCTCATTAGAAGGGCATTTACATACTTTCAAGGTTTATTTCATTCCCTTATTTATAAAGAAAATTTGAATCAAATTTAATTTTACATTTTAAAATAAAGTTTTGTATAGATAAAAATTTTACTTACATTCCCATTTTAAATGTTTATATTTTGCACAATATAATACCCTGGAATTGTACAAACATTACACAGAACTATTGAAATACAAAACTATGAAACATATTAAATTAAGAACAAAACTCTTTAAAGCAATGAAAGTTTAAAATATCTGCCTTTTGGGAGCAGAGGTATATTTTTTTATACCACATCTTTAGCCTCCTAAAAATCTTTGCAAAATATACTTTTTTTCACACATTTACATTCAAATGGTAGCGTATACTTTTCTTTACTTAAATGAGGTAACAGAACTGTGCAAAATAGTTATGAAAGTTATTGCTTTGAATCTTTCCAACAAATAGTTGTTTTTATCTCTTGCAGAAATGTTTCTGAAATGAATTGAAAATTTTAAATTCATCAGCTACCTAATCTATATGTTAGAAAATTTATGTAAATACAGCAAATATAAATATGTAATATTTATGTAAAAAAATAAATGAACCTTTTCAATCTTAGAAAAAAACCCATGACTTATTGAAATGGCTGACAATCAGCCACGACTTACTGAAATGGTAGACAAATCAAAATTAATCTATAAATCTGTCAAATTTATTTTGGCACCATTTTACAGATGGCAGCACATGATGATTACACCACTTGCCTTAGCAATGCCATTTGTCTTCAAACACGGATCCTAATTAAATCGCCTTCAAAAATAGAAATGTATTTAATTTAAATGAATTTTCTGTAGTTTTAAATTCTTCTACAGCCTTTTTAAATTGTATATTTAAAGCTGAAATATATTTGAAGTATTAATAAGCTAATTTATAACTCTGTATAAATAATTTTAATACTTGAATAAGGGGAATCTATTCTAACAAGAAAAAAAAAAAAGTAGGGGAGGGGGGAGAGGTAGAATAAGAAAATATATTTAAAAAAATTAAAATAAAAATATTGGTAGATTGACTGAAATCGTTTTATTGAAAAATATATATTAAGAAAGAAAAATTACTCCTCCTTAATATGTATTAGATATTCAATATAATTTTTGAGTTTCCTTACAAATCCTGTGTTCATTTTTGATAGTTTTAGAAAGCAACCTATCCAGAATGTATATCCCCCAAATGTCAATTTGTTAATTTACACATCAAATTAATAGTTAAGTGATATAATTTTTTTTGAACATTTCACAAGCAAAATTCACTATTTTATAAATAACAATATTTTCTTACATTTCCTTTATCCTTGATTAAAAACATGGACTTTTTTCTAATTTTGTACATTTTTAAACCTACAGTCCTGGAATGCTGTCACAAAATTCAAAAATAAACTAGTAATGCCTATTTAAAAGTGAAATTATTTCAAAAAAGAAAAATTTATTTACTAATTTTTAATGTACTTTTATGGATTATAACAAGAAATATTTTATTTGAATGGAACCAAATGTTCATTTATATTTATATAAATATTATATATGGGACTCAAGACCATCAAATATTCTGTAAAAGTTCCTTTTTAAAATTGCATCAGGATCAATTAGGGAAGTTAATAAAAAAAAACAGGTAAAATTCTCTATAACATGAATTAGGAAAAAATTAGAGCAAACTGAAAATAATAGCAGGGAGAATAATACCTTTCTTCTCTCATGAGATCTTTTCTTTTTTTCATCCTCCGAGCTTAACTGTGCTTGAACCTTTGATATGCGTTTACTATGCCTAATCTGAAAATGAGACACAAAATTTAACACTTCTAATTTTTGAATAATATTTTTTAATTGTTGACTTAATTGTCTAATATATGAGGGGGGTTTCAAAAAATAAAGATTCAACATATAGAGGAGGAAACTAAAGATTTGACTGAACATGTTTGCTACAAGGGCTTTAATTATGAACCTTTCATTTCCCCCTCATGCTCATTTGCCATAGTATGCTAAGTCTGGTTCAAGTAAAATGCAATTAAAATGACTATGCCAATTCAAAAATCCTGCAACTATGAAGTGCACTCCATCATACATTTTCTTAATGAAAAAGGTGAGCAACCAGCAGCCATTCACAACAAAATTGTTTGGATCCATGTGAGCATTATGAATCATCAAAACAAAATAAAATAGTTTTGCAATTTCTGTTTGAGGTAAGATTGAAGTTTATGACAAACACGCTTCTTTAAAAAAGGGAAGGAACAGATCACTCACATTAAATTAATTGAATAAAATCATAATGGAAATGTCTACGATAAATCTTTATGAAGTTTGCGGAAATAGGATGCATGATGGGTACCTAAAATATTAACAGAAGAACACAAAAAGAAAAGGATGAGCTTTGAATTCAAGTTCATTACACAATATGCAAAAACAAGCAATGGGTTTCTGGATCATATTGCAAATGGCGATTTCCATTATTTCTTTATTTAAAAAAACATTATGGAACAAAACTTTCACAATAATAAGGAAATAAAAAAATGAAGTTGTAATGTGGTTCCAATTAACAGGTAGTAAACTTTTACCAATGCTTAAGAAATGCTTGTAGTTGAGTTGTAAGTAGAACATATACTAATAAGTAACGTGTAATGGAATGTTTATTAAATAAAATTTTAATGAATGAATATACAGCATTGAATCTGTATTTTTTGGAACCCCTTGTTTTATGCATTTTATTACAACACAAAGTAGTAACTGAAGCTGTTTCAAGATAAATAAAAAAAATATATAAAGAGAGAGAAAAAGAGCAGGTTGATGTAGATGAAAATGATTCACTGAGAATAAATAACCAACAAAATAAATGTTTATGATATTAAAATAAAAATATTTAGAGTAATAATGATCATAAAAAATTAAAAACAATTCTCTCCACATGAATTTGAATCTATATATGCTTTAATTATAAATAACTTATTATGATTAAATAATACAAAAATACTTGAATATGACAGAAAGCATCAGATTAAGCAGACATAGGTAATTGTCATTGTTATAATTAAACAGTCATAAATTTTCTTTTTCTTTTTTCAAATCTTTTGAAAAATGTAAATATGCAATTTCTTAAAACAAATTCTTGCAAACTGAAACGATAGAATATATATATAAAGCAACAATAAAACTTCTATATAGATACATCAAGTATTTTCCATGAAAAAAGGCAAATCTGATGCATATTACTGATTTTTGTTCTTCTTTGAGATGTGCTTCAGTAAGTTCTCTTGCTTTCCTAAGACTTTCCTTCAATTGTGTTGGAACTTTGAAATGTACTTTCTCAACCTCAGCAGTTGCATGGGCAAAAAAACTGAAAATAAATGTTAAGAGAGATTTCCTTTTAATATTTTTATTAAAAACTTACAAAATCTTAACATCAACAATTAAAAAACCAAGATTATACAAAAGGCATAAAATAAAATTAACTTAAAAATATTACAATAAAAAGGTACATTTAATGTATAAAACAATATGCTGGAATTGTTTAGATATTTAAAGAGGAATAATCCATACATAAATTGTCAGTATTTTAATATGTTCTTAGAATATTAAAGTACTGACTGAGAAGACAATATGGTTAACACAAAAGATAAAAGTATTATCAGTAACTGACAAAATGTTAACACTCACCAGTAATTTAAAAACAAATAAATACAACTTCTAAAACTTACTGTCTAATATGTAATATCCATTGCTTCAAAAGTCTTAAATACTTTCCAAATAGGAAACCTTTAAGTTACATAAAATCTCAAAAATCGCAAGCTTTAAATTTAATGAAAAGTTTCCCCAACCAACTATTATTAGAACTTGATAAGTGCTTTAAGCCATACATGTCCAAATAAATATTTTCATATTGAAAAAATTACAAGCTTGATTATTGGTTGACAAATTGGTTTTATTCATGTCACACAAGGACTTGACCTCGTAATTTTGAACTTGGGTCAAGAGACAAGGACAATGCCAGAGTTCTGACTTCCCTCACCAAACTTCCACACCACTACAACAGGAGGTTTTTGAGCCTCAATAGATTTAATGTGCATCAGCTCTAGCTACAATGGTGGGTCTTTTGTGGCATCAAGGTTCAAACCCACAACTCGATGAAAAGTATTGGCAGCAAATCTGCAACCATGACAAAAAAAAAAAAAAAAAAAAAAGGTAACTCGCTAACTTAAAACTTTTACTTTTGCTTTTACAACAAATCATGCATGATGGAATTTTTCCAAAATTAAAAAATACAATTTTTACAACAACGTTTTTTTTAAAAATAATTTTTAAAATTTAAAAAAATTTCATTTTATCCGAGTGTTTGTATAAATTTGAACATTCTTTCATTTTGTGTTACAACTTTTTTATATTGTTATGAATGTGAGTTGCTGCTTCCCTGCAATGCTTCACTTACAAAGGAAAAGATCATTTTACAGAGAAGTCACCAGTCACCAAAAGAGAGTTAAGCATGATGGTGACGGATTTGGTGACAATTGGAAAGATCTTAAAGGTGCAGGAATCTACACGAAAAATTGAACAGGAAAAAAGTTATGGACTTTTCATGAATTATCCTATGTGACGTCACGCCTGGCGGTAAGGTATAAATACGCCAGAAGCTACAGTTGGATGAGTCAGTTTATGAATCAGTCTGAGGGATCGGTCTGTGTACGGAATAAGTTTGTCTGTGGAGTCTGATCTGTAGACCAATCGAGGAATCACGTCCAAGTGAATTTGTTGGAGATTCGGCTAGAAAGCGGAAATGTTACAATCAATCGAAGGATCAACTTAACAGTGTCAGTACTTGAAGTGAGGTGTGGTGGGTGAATTTGAGAAGAACCAATACATGTCTGCTAGGAATCATTGGAGCCTGCCCTGGGAAGTGCAGAATATTACTGTGGTGGCTGTCCAAAGTGAGAAGCAATGCGCTGGTGAGCTTAAAGTTGCTGTGTAATAATTGTAACTGTACTTAATATGTGTGTTTTGTTCCTGTATCTGTGTCATTGAATAGTACAAGTGCTGTGAATTTATTTTTGTCCAAATTGTGCTAACTGTGCATCATCTTGAAGACTTACAAATTAATCGTCATTTGCTATTATCCTCCGAGTCGGTATTGATTTTCACTCCCCTCACACATCCACAGGAGAGGAAAAAGAATTTCCCATAACAATATTTACATTCCCCCAGATCTAGCCAATTTAATTTAAATATGCTCTGAGAAATGGGAAAATTAGAATTCTAGATGTAAAGTGAACACCATATCATATAACTTAAACATTATATGATTAAATTATTTATCATACTTCACTTAGTTTTGTTTCTAATACTATGATTATAAGAATTGAAAATTAAATGTATAATTTCATATGATTAGTTGCCCCTTTCAATAGTTAATTCATATTACTATACAAGGTGTGTACAATAAGGATATCAATATATATTTATATATCATACAACTATTTTTTGTAAAGAAATTATTAAAATTACATGTAAAAGAGACACTGAAGAAAAGAGTAAAAAGGAAAAAAAAGTTTTAATAAATATTCAATATCTTTACTTTTTCTTATTAATTTATTTATCGATCAAATTTAAATATTTTAATCAATTATGTCAACATGTTAGAGTAATTAAATTTTAAATGCACTGAATAGAAGCTATAATTTGGCAGAAACGTGTCTTAAATAGATACAGCTAAAATAAAGCGCAAGTAAATACAATAAAATAAAGCATTCTTTCAACGTGGTCAAAGTATATGAATGAATAATAAAAAAAATTAATATTCATTCCAATATTTAGTAATAATAAAGTGCTAGTATATTTAATTAGTTAAAATTATATAGATTAATGTATAAATCCCCCCAACAAACTGCGAACATATATTATGCCATTAACATGAAAACAATGCAAAATATTTAGGGTTTACTAGATATTAGGTATTGAACTAAAAACCTTAGAATCAAATTCCTATCAGAAATCTTAAATATATTACTCCAAAAAAATAATTATGAATTATAAATAATATTAGGAATTTAACACATTCAAGAGCATTGTAAAATGATTATGAATATTTAGTAATTCTAACTCTAACATAATAAATATTAATAAAGTCTACACAATCTCATATAGTTTTCAAATAAATTACAAATATTTCTGTCACATGTTTTACCATCTTCACTGTTTGAAATAAATCAAATATACAGATAAAGTAAAACAGATTTAAAATAAATAAATAAATAAAAAAAAAAGATAAGCTAGCTAGGGAACTTACGGATGTTGAAGTAAATCAGATATGCTAGGAACTCCATTTCTTAAGGCTTCTTTGGACAGAATGGAAAGTAAAATTGAACCTAAAAATGTAATCAATAACAGAAAAATTAGATAACAGATTTTTTTTTTTTTTTTACATTTCTTTAAATATTCTCATTAATTATTAAATAATTAATATGAACTTTTTATTTAAGAAAAGTCTAACAGATTCCAAAAATTATTGCCTTATTACCTATATAACATTTTTTTTTCCAAACTACTTACGTAATTCAGGAGCACAACTACTAGGTAGATTATCACAGGTAGTTGTAGATAGTGGAGCCCCAAAGGCCATTTCATACAGTAAGTGCCCAAAACAATATACATCAATGTTTTCCACAGTCTACAAAGAATATATCATAATTCCCATAATCTATAATACTTTAGTATTAGATTTTATTCATCTAATCATTTAATAAAAAACTAGGATATAATTTAGTATAATGTCATAAATAATTTGTAATTAAATAATTTTTGAAGTTTTGGGAAATACACATGCTGAAGTAATAATAGGATTATTGTATATTTATATTTCTAAATAATTTTAAAATACAAACATAATTTCATTCTTATTAATAAATTAACACATTTGTACCAACAATGAATAATCATACTTTTTAACAGAAAATTCATAAATATGTCACTTAAATTTTGTTTTCACCTGAAAGCTTTACATTGTTTTGGAAATTTTTTTACAATAGATATAAACATAATGATAATGTACAAAAATTTAGGCAAATCAGAGAAAAGTTTATTGTAATTTTAATACCTGGATCTTTTTAATTTGGATAAAATATGGTCTCAGAAGACTTGGAACACCTTGAACACCATTAAAAATATCAAGAACTTTACATTTCCCACCACTTATTACTGCATTCCCTGAGTGTATGCTTCCTAAAAGTATACAGGAGATAAAATAAATATTATAAGAGATACAAAATCCATGTTTCAGTAAAAAAATAAAAGTCATTTCTTTTCAAAACAACAAGATAAGCATTCAATTTACAGAGAAAGTAACAGCGCATTTACTAGGAAATTATATGTAAATGAAATACAAAAGATTAATTAATTACCATGATAAAAACCTCTATCATGGAGAAACTTCAATGCTACAAGAATCTGGTGACCAAATACTCTTATTTTTGGAAGCTCAAAAGCATTGTAAGACTTTGGGTTGCCATATTTTTTTAAAAATGGCAATCTTGGTTTTGTCTAGAAAGAGACACACACATATATTTCTTCTAAAAGAATTATGAAATTGTTTTAATCATATTTATTCAAATCAAAATAAAATTGAGATTGTTACTTGGCTCACAATAAAATATGTCATGGAATATTTAAAAAAAAGTAATAGTATAGTACATATAGATGTATTGATATAAAATGTAAACTAGCCTTTGGAATATTTGGTGAGCAAATATATAAAATTAACAATTTGAAAATTTAGCCAACAAATATGACTTTTTAATCACTATTATATTTAAATTAGATTTATGACAATGTACTTGTCTCACATATTTTTTTGTCCAAAGTAAAGATTACCTAAAGAGACTTTACTATCATATTCTCCAGATTTTAATACTTCATTAACCTTTTCATTTGAAAATTACAAAACTAAAAAGGAGAAAAAGAGAATGAAAAAAATACAAATAAATTTTACATGCATTTTCAATACTATTTTCGAAAATCTATTTTAAATTTTCTTATAAAAATAAATTTCAAGATATTTTTCTGTCATACTTATTAATAAAGATACATATTATGCACTTAAATAATAATTTTTACATACTCTAAGATAATGAGGAAAAATACATACATTGCACAATATATCTCTTAAAGTTCCACTTTCTGAAAAATCATAAATGACTAGTCCACCATTAGAACTGACACAGGACATGGATACTGGTTGGATGTAAGGATGCTAAAATTAAAAATTATCTGAGCTAATTTATATTTATTATACTATAAAATACATTATACAACTAAAAAGGCTACACAAAAATTAAATAATGACCATGTTTCAGTAATTCTCATGAATGTCTTTCAGTTAGGTGAATACTTTTTGAAATTTGTCATCAAAAAATATTTCTTTAGTAATTAATCATAACTTTTTTTTTATCAACATGAGATACACATATATATGATTTAATTCCATTCAATTCATTTTACAATCAGTGATCAGTATTGAATAATTAGACCTCATAATTCAGTTTTATAGTCAAATGATAAGGCTAATATCTAAGCAGGTACTTCATACTTTCTTGCTATACTTAATAAGGACATAAAGTCTGAGTTACATTCAACTTGCAGTAATCTTCATTAAATCAATGATTTACAAATGAAATCAACATAATGGTTTTCAGTAGAAATATAAATAAAAATCAATGATTTACAAAGAAGCTTGTAACACTTTCACAAGATTATCATGAAATGCATTGAACTTTTAAAATTGAACATTGAACTAATGAATAAAACATTATTGATTATTTCATTTCGTTCCAGACATTATCTTGTGTCTTATAAAGCATACAAATTAAAATGGAGGAAAACTTTTTAATCCTTCATGAAATTCATTAATTACACAAAATTAGCTAAAAACAACAAACATAATTTTGGTTTTCAGACTCAAACATAAAAATTCAATATGATAAAAATAACTTGGCACACTCTCCAGAAGTATAAAATTAGTTCTATCTTTAAATTTCAATAAAGTTCATTAATATGAAAATAATGATTTTCATACAATATTTAAAAATTAATAAAAAAGACATCGCATTTGTCCCATTCTAGATTTAAAAAAGTACATCATTATTAAATAGTTGAGCTTTCCAGGATAGGAAACAATCTTTATGCCAATTAGTTGACCACAACATTGGGATATGTTATATTGGCAAACTTTGAGAAATAAGAATATTCATAAATTTTTTTAAAAAAATCAAACTCTATATCCTACAGAATTCCTAGTTTCATGAACATTTTTAAAAATGTTTGTTGAAAACTAAAAATATGTACTGTTACATATTTTAAAGCCTACCTAACATAAAAAGTAAAAAATTATTTTTTTTCCATCATACATTAAAAAGAAATCACACAAATTCTTATATTATCACAGTTTTATGCAAACAAAAATTTCTCACTCAAATGCAATCCTCATTTCCTTCATTCATTTTTGTTTTATTACGCATTTTTCTTTATCCCAGAATAAGAAAGAAAGCCAGTACGAACCTGTAGACTACCTAATAATTTCACAGCAGACGCTAAATCTTTTTCATTAAGATGTTGATCAGGGCCTAAAGCCATCTAAATTTAAAAAAAAAAATAATTACCTATTAAGTTTGATTATGTTGCTATAGATACTGTGCACAAATATAATTAAAAAAGTACATATAAGACAAAAAAAAAAAAAAAAATCCTTACACATACAAATTAATAAAGTTAAAAATATTCCAGATAAATTAGAATTAGAAAAAAAAAGCTTACAATCAGTAATTTTCTTTTTCAACAAAATTACTAATTTATAATTTTTTAATATTTCACAAATTTAAAAATTTAATATAAATCAATATATAAATTTAAGATTTATATATGCAAAGAAATTAACTCTTTAAATAATTAATTGTTTTGCACTTTATAATAACAAATACACAATCAAAATCATTTTAAACAGTTCAATTAAGATATCTCTTAAAACTATCACAGCACATAAATTACAAGATGATTAAAATTACTTGTAATGCAAATGTAACATGGTTGTTTTATTCAAAAATCATTCAGAAAATTTGAAACCTTATAATTTTTGAGTAAAATTAAATAATCATATTGAATACTAAAATGAAAATTCTCATCTAAATAAAATGAGTTAAAAGTTTATTAATGTCGCACTCAGGGACTTTGAACCTCAACAGAGAGGAACTTCACACAAAGGATCTTCAGCAGAATCAGGACAGGATCCTGCAACTTGACTGAAACGTACTGGCTATGATCTTGTGAAAATGACAACTTAGCTACCGTAGCCTAATTTAAACAAGGAAATTGCATATTTGCAGGTATTATTTACGTAAATATTTTTATAATTTACTTACCCAAGACAAAATATATTTCTTTTTGGATTCACTTTTAGATTTAATACTAAAATATTGCTTTCTTATTCTCCAACCTATAAAATAATTCTAAATTTGTAGAAAATAATATATTCATTAATAAACAAATAACAAATTTTGCATAAAATAATGCAATTCATACATTAAAAATATTTTTAATATGAAATATTTTGAAAAAAAATTAAAAAAAGTTCTTCACATCACAAATAAATTTTTACTTTGGTTCACCTCACAAGTTGCTACCTTGATAAAACAAAAATTTCAAAATGTACAACATTCTAAGGATATACTCTCTTAGTTTGAATTGTACTAAAAAAATTAAAGCAAGACAGTTTTACAAGACAGTCTGCCTTTCACGTTCTAGATCTGAAAACAACATTACATACCTTTTCATTTCACTTTAAAAAATAATGATTTCAATAATCATTGTTAATTTTCAAACCAAGCAAAAAAAAAAAAAAAAAAACTACATGGGTGGTTCCAGTAATACTTGTACTTGAACACATCATTAAGGAAAATTAGTGTTACCACTGCGTGCTGCCATCTGGTAAACAGAGCCAAAACAAATTTGACCATTGATTCATAAATTAGTTTTGATTTGGTAGTCATTTGCTGCTAAATCAAAATTTAAGGCTGCAGCGTCAGGTTGTCGATGTCATTTTACATTGAATGGTCACTGTCTGGTGAGACCTGGATTCCTCATTATGCACCAAATATCAAGGGAAAATCCAAATACTGAGTTGCTTTTGATTAATATTTTCCTTATTGAACGACTCTCATAAAGGCAAACAACAGAAAATTACAACTTATTATTATGAGACTACATATTCTTTTCCTTGACTTTTGCACACCATCCTTTTATCAACCACAAAATTAATCCTAATAGTCCATTAAATCTTGGTATTGAATAATATAAGACATAATCTTCCTTTAAGACAATATACCCCTTTCTCCATCTTTTGCATGTCTGTTTCCAGACAAAGTATGAGCCCTAATATAATATTGGGTATTCGAATTGGATAACGTGTCTAATTTAATTAGTATTAATTCACAGATTACTTTTTGTACCTATGCATTATAATCACTTTAGGAAAAGTCACAAGTTACTGACACAAATATGATCTTTTACTGCCAACACAAACATTGTAAAATGTGATCATTTCATACCAGAAATATACTATTGTTATGTATTTCCTCAAAATTTTGACTTATAAATTGATTAATAATTTGTGAAATGTCTTACAAATGATTATTTACATTTTCAAAAAATTTCTAACATTTTTGAAGACAACAATTTTTTAAAAAAATATTTTACATTGCTTTAATACTAAAATATTGAAACTTTTATTTCAATTCAAATTAATAATGTTTGCATTTTTTATTGTATCTATTATAATTTTCACATACATGGAATTTATCATTTTTAAATGGATATAGTATAGCAGTTCTCTTAGAATAACAGATTTAAGGAAAAGACATAAATCTTGAATATCTATGTGCTTAAGAAAATTATCTGGTTATTTTTTCAAAAATATTATTTTAAATAATCTAGTACTTTCAATTCCCTTAACTATTCTAAATTGAATTTTGAAGTATACATAACAAAATCCTCAATTATATATTCAAAGTAATATTGCTGTTTTAACTTTAACAAAACAGTTATATAAAATTCAAAAGTATATTATTTTCACACAAACAACATTGAAAAATTCTGGATAACAGTCAATCATGTTTGTAAACTATATATAATATATAAAATGAAATAAAATCAGAATGATTTATTATCATTTTGAAATAATGTAGCTTAAAAAATTTTTAAAAATACAAGAATAAATTAGTTGAAATTGAGATATATTTACACTTTCTCTCTATTTAGCAGCAATAAAATTTTGTTTTTCAATCATTACTATTAGTAATATTTCAAGAAAAAACATACCAAAATCTATCAAAGGCTCCACTATTTCCCATTCTGGTTCAGAGCGAAAAATCATTGAGACATGTTGCAAAGAAGTTTCTAAAACAAATTACATAAATAAATTAATCATAAAATATTATTCATTTATTAACTCCTCATAACTGAATAAAATATTAACATATATCATTTTCTCACTTATTTTATCCCAAATAAAAACTTCATTAATTATTTGAGCTTGATGCTATAAAACATTAATCATTTTGAGATTATTTGAATTTCATCTCAGTAGTTTCTCCAACTCTCAAAACATATCAAGTTCTTCATACAACTCTATCAGCTTATTAAATTATTTTAGAATAAATTTATATATTATTCACCACATTAAGCACTTTTTAATGAAATTTGATTATATAATCATAAAGTCATGAATTAAAGATTGAAAAATAGCTAAAATTTTTAATATTTTAAATTTATTTAGAATGATTTGCCAATATGACTAATGTAATTGTAAATTTAAAAAAAAAAAAAATAACGTATATTTAAGTCAGGAATGCACTTATCTGTAAATTTTTGTAAATGAATATGAAATGAAGAGAAGCCCATAGAAATCAAAATTTTTAAAAATGAAGCATGTCAGTAGTACAGTTATTTTTTTTACTTCATGCCTATTGAAAACATTTTGAAGGACAGCTATTGAGAATAACTTATTTAAAACAGCCACGAATTATAAAGTATAATTAACAACTCTTAACAAACCAAATAGTAAGCTCCTGAAATTTAAAGGAATTTGTTACATGAGTTATTAGTCTTGTTAAAGTGACATTGAATTAATTATTTTTATTTGCAAATGAATGCATATCAACTTTTATTTTTTATCACAAAATTTGAATTGATATAAATTTAAAATAAGGAATTCAATGATTTTTGTACTTCTTGACTATAACATGAATGTTTTAAAAAATGTTTTATTCCTCAAGTTTAAAATCAAACATGAATATTAATTTATAAGTATAAAATTATGTAATTTACATTAATGTTGTACATACATGAGTAATTTTGTAAGATTATTAAAACATTTCTCTGAAATTATCAATGAAATCTACATTTTTTTTTAAAGAAATGCTTTCAATTTTGCAGTCGTTTAAAATCCATTCAGAATATTTATATTTAATCATGCACATAAATGATAGTTCGGGCTATTTCAGTTATTAAATGTCAACACACTGTATGAGTGGATACTGAACATGTTGCAAATATGCCCATTTCCTGACTAATGGTCCATGATGTGGCGGCATGGTTTTACAAGGCCGACCTCATAATATGTCTGTCCTCTCAGGCGTTAGTGATGGAAGAACTTGGAATTCCTGCATGCCATTCAGTATGACCCTCAGCAACCCGATTCCATATTCGCATAACAGTAGTTGGATTTCGACTAATGCGATAGGCGATATCATGGAACGATAATCTACACTCTTGATAGGCAACAATCCTGTCTTTATCGAAATCTGACACTTGTTGGTAAGTATTTCTTCTTTTTATTCGAGACATAACACGATATTCTGAGCAACTCCAACCTTACAAAGCACTTTACAATTGAGAAATCCACTGCATGACTTATCTTTTATGAAATGCTTCAGGTGTCATTTCTCCCTCTTGCCTCATCTAGAAGAACTGAAATACTAATCATTTGCATACCTCAAATCCTTTCTTCTTTCATGTGATTTTGACATTCTTCAGATCATTTTTTTCATGGTGTTGCAATTATAATGGCTAGCAGTGTATGTATATACATATGTATGTTACTGTATATATGCAGTTAATCCAATGATAATGCATAAACACAAAGGAATTGATTCATAATCACCACTAAATTAGGTAGCATATATATAAACATGATAAATTATTAAATATTTATCTACTTGACCAATTTATTTACATATTCACTGCAACTTAATAGCAAATGTGATAAAAGGCCATAACTCATCATATCAAAATTCATGCAGCTGTTTGGTTTCTTTCATGACATAGACCATTGCTAGACAACATATGATACAGCCTGTTTGTAATTGGTGGTCTCTGTCAATGTCGGATGCATTAGTCAACACATATACTGACTACTTGAGACTGTGATTTCAGTAGTATTTCTAATCTTGTGCTTGCTAGACATTTTTCACTATACTCTCATATTTTAAAAATATTGAATAACGGCTGGTATGCTTTAGTATTTCAATTCCAGCTTAGCAAATACTATGAACATTAAGAAAGCAAACAGTGATTTTCTGACTAAAGAAAGATATAACTTTTTTTTTTTTTTTTTTTAAAAAAGTGAATATAGTAAAAACAAAAGTAGGGGAAAGAAACTGGAAGATTATATGAAAATATACTACATTAAAAAAAAGACATGAAGTAAGAAAAGTTCGCAATGTCGAAAAACTTATCTTTATGGTAAGTAAAAACAGCTCTTATTTTAGATTTTATATATAAGGAACTTTTTACTAC
This sequence comes from Nephila pilipes, assembly GCA_019974015.1. NCBI lineage: Eukaryota > Metazoa > Arthropoda > Arachnida > Araneae > Nephilidae > Nephila > Nephila pilipes. The sequence continues at coordinate 357,020 of BMAW01067818.1, read as the reverse complement.
AATTTATGAGGTACACTTAGTAAGAGAACGTGGTGGTAGAAAATGGATGTTAAAGTACTTAAAAAAGTACAAAACATTTCTACCAAATAAGAGATGATTTATTTAAATTTGTGTTACAGTTGTTTGAAAAAATCAAAGGTACCCGAGAAAGAACTTTTTAGGCCAATGGTCTTTCAATAGATCAACCCAAGAGGCCTGGTACATCTAGTGACATGCAGTCACATATAGATAATGACTTTTAATTTATATTTGTCAAACCAAAATATAGAAAATATACTAAGTGTTTGATTAGAAAGCAATTGAACTATTAAATAGTCCAAAGGGTCATATGCCTTTGGTAACTTATAAAAAATGGGACATTTTATGAAGGTTTAAAATGTACTCCTTATGAAGCAATGTTTGAGACACCTATAAAGGAAAGCATGAAAACATCTTTCTTGAATAACTAAAAAACATTTTGGAAGTGAAGGACTTCAAGCTTTAATAAAGGTAATTAATAACCTTTTCGAAAACATCAATAGCAAAACAGAATATGATTCTGATTTGGAAAATAAATATCCATCACAAAATGATCCTACACCTGAAGTTAATTTTGAGACTCATAAAGACAAAGCAAAGGTCCCTTTAATCCAGACAGATGTTTTATACAGGCAAGAACAAGCAAGAAAACATGGAATGAGTGCTACAGAAAGCTTAAAATTACAGACAAATAAAAGGTGGAAAACTTCAAACCTTAAATCTCATTCTGGTACAGTTGGTGACATAGTAAAACAAGTACTAGATGTTGGATGGACAAGAAGTTATCCACGAAATTTATTAGCAGTGAGATTGCAAGTTAAAAATAAAGAGTTTTAACAGAAAAGAGCACAAAAAAACCCCCCAAAGAATACTTTCTTAATCATACACAAAAATCAGTTCACAGTTTATTTTGCTTCACAATGTAACAGATCTAGCAATATTACTTTGAGAATGAGTAAGAAAATAATTTCTTTCTAGAGCAATGTGCAAGGCTGATACGGGCAAATTATAACAAATTTGGCAAACTTTGTTATTTTAAATGTCTCTGATAACAGTTTAATATGTTTAAATAATTATGCTTAAAACATTTAATACTTCTTAACAGTAACAATAAATGGCACCCAGAAAAATGTTTTTCTCTCTAGAATAGGGGTTTATTTTTTGATACATAACTGTTTTGATTAATTTCTAATAATAAAATTATTTTCTCTACTCAAGTCTTTCATTTGAAAAGCCATGGCAGCCCCTTATTCAAAATTCATTCAGGTTATAACACTGTCATTTAAAATAACCTTTTATTGACTTTTAATAGTATATTATAAACGGTTATACACAACCTTGCACAACAATGTCTAACAAAAAAAATATCCTTTAGCAAATGTTATGTATTCTTCTGCCTAAATAAGTCAATATATTTATTACACTCACCATTGCGAGTTGAAAATTATATAAACTTGCCAAAATTAATTTGACAAACTTTGAATTATTTATCATATTTACTGGCAATATTGATGATATGTAACAATAGGCAATTATACATAATTATCAGGTTATTACATTTAACACAACACAGGATATAATTTAAGGTACATTAGGGCCCATCAAAAGAATTGCACAGCAATACATGATGAAATTGACTGCTTATTAACTCCCCATTTCAAAGCAACACAAGTTCTAATTTTGAACCTAAGTCAAGCAACAAGGATGATATCTGAGCAGAAACCCCATCTCCAAACTTCCACACTAAACCAAAGGGAGGACTTGGAACCTCAACAGATTTAATTGTATCAACCCTGCTACACAGCAAAATCAAGACTTGAATAAATAACTCAACTGAAAGAATGCCTGCTATAAGATTATGACCACTCAGCTATCACAGATGTAACCCATGAATGGAAATATTGTACATCAGTAAGTGGTGTATTTATACAAGATGGTGTTTAACCAACACAATGCACATTTATGGGCTTGCTGAAGCTGTCACAAAGTGAGATTGCATCTTATGTAATAACACTTCTCAGCAAATGTTTAGTCTGATTAGGTCAGTTAGTGTTTAGTTGGAATTTCTCTTTTGCTATTATAAATGTGTTTGAAGACATATCTCTATAATGACATCTTCTGATTATGTCATTTGGTCAACAATGGACTAGGCATGGATGACCAATTGTTTGTCTCCCATGATCATTGGATTTAAGCAGTCTGGATTGATTTCCTAGGTAGGCTCTTAAGGCTGTTGTGAAAGGAAAACTTATCGAATCAAATGGATCTGGTTGCAAGAATTGTCTACATTGTTGTATACATTTAGCTAGGAGTTATTTGCTATATCCACCAATCCACGATCTGTTGAAGTAATACATGCATCACTTTTAAAAGTGAAACCATCAAGCATCTCCTGTAACCTTTCAAAATTGAATAATTTATTTCAGCATTTTCAGGCCTGCTTTTCCATTTAGGCATGTACCTAGGATGCAAAAAATAGGAGGGTAAAATAAGGGAAAATATTAAAATTACAGAGAACGTATCACTGTCTAGCGAGTCGTGTATGCATATTGTTTGTGTGCGCATGCACAGAGTGAAAGTGTTCACAGACCTGAGTTGGCCCTTGATAATTATTAATGCCACAAGCAGAGTGAGACAAACTCTCATATTTTAAAATGGGTTTTATTTACATAATGTACATATTTATAGGACTCTAATCAATATTGTCACTGTATCAGCCAAAGGCAACAGTATCACAGTCAAGTTATACTACAATCACAGTGATAATATCTCCTCCATAATAACTTCGTTCATCTTTTTAAATATATATCCCAAATCTACACTTGACACAGTCAACTTGACAGTTAAGAATCGGTATACAATGAAAAAAATAACTTTGTATGAAGTAACTGAAAAATACCATTGAATGCAAATTCCTGATTCCTCGTTGCCAGATGCGTGGGATGTCATATTGGTGACACGTAATTCCAAAATATTACCAGTCGAGATTAC